>PVKA01042107.1:0-17619 GCA_004027165.1 Ctenomys sociabilis
GCTGTGCTTCTACATAATTCTATGAGAGGCAAAATCTGTACTAATGGTGGTTGGACAGGATATTATGTTGGCTTTTAGTACTATGGTCATCGACTAGGTAAATAATTATTGAATTTTTGGTATAATTCAGGTATAAAAACGTAAGATAAGTAAGCAACTACACTCTTAATTCACTGATAAGAGATATCTGCTAAAATAATATCTGTAAATATATCATGTATGCACCTTGTACAATACCCAAACGTTATGAACACAGTTTCAATGTATTAGTTCATCGAATGTGTATGGTTAAGGTGTCTTGAAACTGTCTGATTGACATTTGTATTTTAATGAAATAAAAATAAATGAAAAAAAAAAAGTCCTACACGAAAACAAATTCTATCCCAGACTATTATACCCTGCAAAACTGCCTTTCAAGTTTGATGGAGAAGTGAAATCTTTCCACGACAACCAACAACTAAAGAATTTCATGATGACAAAACCATCCCTCCACAGCCTGCTGAAAGATGTTCTAGAGAGAGACCACTATGGGAAGAACTTCATGAATGAGAATGGAAGGAACCCACTAAACAGGACAGTCGATTAAACACAGGTTACAAAGGAGCAAACAACACCAGGTAAATATCATGACACACATAAATCAGCACCTTTCAATTATAATCATAAATGTAAACGGACTCAGTTCTCCAATTAAGTGAAATAGACTGGCACTGTGGATTAGGAAACAAAATCCAACAATATGCTGTATACAAGAAATACATTTAACTCAAAAGGACATTCATAGGCTCAAAGTCAAAGGACATAAATCAATACTACAGGCCCCAGCACCTCAGAAAAAAAGCTGCAGTAGCAATTCTGTTCTCAGACAGTCTTAACTTCAAACAAAGAATGATCAAACAACTCAAAGAAGGCCCCTATATATTGGTCAGGGGAAAAATTCAAGAGCAAGAAGTAACACTCAAATATTTATGCACCAAACACAGGAGCAGCCAACTATGTAAAACAAATCTTAAGGGACATGAAAAACTTAATGTCTAAGAACACAATCTTAACAGGAGATCTTAACACACCCTTATCTCAAAAAGATAGGTCAATCAGACAAAAAATTAGCAAGGAAGTTGCAGAACTGTACCAGAGCTTGGAACAAATGGACCTGGTGGACATATACAGAGTGTTCCATCCAACCACAGCTGAATACACATTTTTTTCAGCTGCACACGGGTCATTTTCCAAAATAGACCACATACTAGTCCAGAGGTCATGCATAAGTATACCAAGAAAACAGAAATTATCCCATGCATATTATCAGACCACAGTGCAATGAAACAATGCAACTGGAAATAAGTGACAAAAGAAAACAGAAAAACCCACTGAATTCATGGAAACTGAACAACATTCTTCTCAGAAATCAATGGGTCTCAGAAAACATTCAACAAGAATTTCAACATTATCTACAATTCAATGAAAATTTACCTAAAAATTACCAGAATTGATGGCATGCGATGAAAGCAGTTCTTAGAGGGAAAATCATAGCTATGAACTCACACATTAGGAAAACAGAAAAGGAACAAATTAGCACCCTAATGTTACACCTCCAACAACTAGAAAATAAGAGCAAACGAAACCCAGAGCACAAAGATGGGAAAAAATCATAAATATTACAGCAGAAATTAATTCAATTGAGATGAAGAAAACAGTTCAACAAATCCACAAATCAAAAAATTGGTTCTTTGAAAAACTAAATAAAGTTGATAAGTCTCTAGCCAACCTCATCAAAAAGACGCAAAAGAACATTCAATTACAAGTGATAAGGAATGAAACGGGTGATATCACCACCGACCCAGCAGAAATTCAGAAGATTATCAATAATTACTTCGAGAATCTTTTCGCCCACACAATAGAAGACACAGAAGAAATGGACAGATTCCTTGAAAGGTATTCTTTCTTCTTTCTTTCTTTCTTTCTTTCTTTCTTTCTTTCTTTCTTTCTTTCTTTCTTTCTTTCTTTCTTTCTTCTTTCTTTCTTGCAATATTTTACTAATACCAAATGCAAAGAAGGATGCAACCAAAAAAGTGAACTTTAGCCAAACTCCCTCATGAACATAGATGCAAAAATCCTCAATAAAATCCTAGCAAATAAAATATGTCAGATCTTTAAGAAGATTTTCTCCTACGAGTATGTAGGATTCATCCCAGGGATGCAGGGATGGCTTAACATATGTAAATCTAAAAATGCAATACACTATATCAATAGAGCCAATTGCAGCATGACACATGATCTTCTCAATTGTTACAGAAAAGGCCTCTGTGAAAGTCCAACACTCAATCATTATTAAAGCCCTACAGAGAACTGGAAAACATAGCTTCTAATTCAGTTTAATGAAATCCATCTATGACAATCCAAATTTTTTATTACATTTATTTTCATTGGCTGATATTGGGTTATTCATAGTTTTCATAACTTCTTCATTCAGTTTTCTCAATTTTTACATATATAGGACTTTTTCACTTCTTCTGTGTCTTCGATTCTGTGAAAGTAAAGATTTTTCAAAGTGGCTATTAATGATTTTCTGAATTTCCAGAGGATCTGTAGTAATTTTGCCCATTTCATTTCTTATTGCTTGAATTGCAGTGCTTTGTTTTACTTTCCTATTTTTGATGAGGTTAACTAGAGTTTCATCAATTGTATTTAATCATTCAAAGAACCAGCTTTTTGTTTCATTAGTTCTTTGTATTGTTTTCCTTGCCTCAGTTGCATTAATTTCTGCTTTATTCGTTTTGATTTCCTCTCATCTCTCAGCCTTTGGTTTGGTTTGTTCTTCTTCTAGAATTTTGAGGTGCAGCATTAGGGTATTTATTTGTTCTCGCTCTGTTTTTCTAGTGTGTGTGTGTGTGTTCACCAGTATAAATTTCCTTCAAAGAACTGTGCTTATTGCATCTTACGAATTCCAATAAGTTATACTTGAATTTTCAGTGGATTGTGGATAATGTTTAATTTCATCTGTAATGCACTGGATCCTGAGGAGGGTTTTATTTAATTTCCAATTTATAATTTCTTTTGTCATGAATTTCCCATTTCATTGCACTGTGGTCAGAAAATATGAATAGTATAATTACTTTTTTTTTTTTTTGGCTGGCTCAGTCAACCATAAGGGCAGGCCTGTAGAAGCACAGTGAGATGAGGATCAAAACCATGGTCCCCTGCACCTGACTGGGTTTGGCCAAGCAGGCACTTAAACAACTGAGGTTACTACCAAGCCCCTACATGAGGAAATTTCTGTATTCCTGCATATACTTAAGCATGACCTATGCACTATTATTCGGTATATCTTAGAAAATGCCCCATGTGCAGCTGAAAAGAACATGGATGAGGTTGTTGAGTTGAACACTTATATGTCCACTAAGTCCATTTGTTCAATTATTGGTTCAGTTCTGCTACCTCTTTGCTAATTTTTTGACTGATTGAACTATGTTTTTGAGATAAGTGGGTGTTAAGTTCCCCTGTTAAGATTGTGATGTTAGTTGGTAGATTTTTTGCATTCTTTAAAATTTGTCTTATATAGTTCTATGCTACAGTATTTGGTACATATTTATTTATGTGCCCCTGCTTTTTTATTCATTTTTTTTTTTGAGTTCCTGGGGCATGTGGTAGTTTTCCATGCTTTGACTTTCAGCCTGAAATTTTAAGGGTTAAATATGTTTCTTGTATGTAGCATATTGTTGAATTTTATTTCTTTTATATTTTAAGGAAGGGTCTATGGGATGTTCAGGGTCTCATCACTAGATTAGATTTGTAGTGATCCACCTGCTTACAACCTCCCAAGAGCTAAGATTACAGACATGTACCAACTCACCTAGTTTCACTCCCTGTCTCAGGGTGCCTCAGGGATGGGGCCAGCATGGCAGACCCAAGAGACTTTGTTTCTTAATCCACTCTGTTAGTGTACTTCTTTTGATTGGTGAATTGAGTCCAGTTTCATTGATAGTTCTAAATTGTAAATATTGCCTTAGGTTTGTCATGTTATTTTCCTATCGTCACCTTCTTTCTCCTGTGTTTGACAGGTTTTTTTTTTTTTTGTTGTTGTTGTTGTTGTTGTTGTTGTCTTTCTTGGAATTGTGTATTTTATTTTTTTGGATCCCTTTATAGAATATGTTTTGGTATTATGTGTAGGCTTTGTTTGCTCATCATGAATTTCTTTGGTTGTTATCCATCATGGAAGAATTTCAATTCTCCTTTAAACTTGAAAGAGAGTTTCCCAAGGTGTATCAGAGTAGTTTGAATTTTTTCCCTTGGAGGAATTAAGGAAATTTGCTTTTCTTAACTTAATTGTTTATGAGGAGAAATCTGCTGGTATTCTGATGGGTTTTCCTTTCAATGTGGTCTTTTTCTTTTCTCTAGCACCTTTTAGCATATTGCTCTTATGCTGAATCTCGGATCATCAAAATTATATGTCTGTGTGCATTTTTGGGGGGAATTGGGGATACAACTCAGGCCCTTGTGCTTGCCAGGGAAGCACCTATTTCACTGAACCATCTCGCTGGTCCCTGTGTGTAGTTTTACTTGGGTCATTACAAGTTCTATATGAGTCAGTTATCTGAATGTCAGATTTCCCTCCATAATTTGGAAGTTTTCTGCTACTACTTGTGCCATATTCTTTTTATGTTGTTTGTTTTTCCTCTGTCTTTATCACTGCTGCCTATTAGGGTTATGCTGTTCATCTTTGCAATTTATTTTTCTTTCCCTGAGTTTCCTCTCTGTTGGGATCCTCAACTACATTGTATTAGGATATATCAAAATGTCCCTAATGATGAAGAGGTTTCACTAATTTATAGTTATTATTTCCTATTTTGTCTTTCTTTGTCAAATTCTAGGACAATTTTCTCATGTAGCTTAAATCCATTGTTATATTCAATCATATACAGTCTGCTGCTTGTTCAACTTGTTTTAATTTTGAACTCAGAATTTATAGTTTTCACATTTCAAAGGTTATGTGGTTTTATTGATTCACGTTTGGTATTTCATATGTATTTTAGAATCTGTCCATATTTTCTGCATTTCCCATATTGATGGAGTAGAAGTTCTCAAAGTAGGTATAAATTGTTATGTGGATTCCATGTTAATGGAGGCACAGTGGAAAATTTGCTATCCCCGAAAGGGTAATGTGACAGAAATGGAGGATGATTTAGGGTCAAGGGAAACGTAACTGGCAGTGAAGTGATCAGTGTTCTGCATGTGTACAATCAATCTTCATAGCTCCTTAGTGGTCATGGCTTCTGGAAGTGGAAGGTGTAGCATGATTTGGACCTTTGACCCCAAAATCTCACCTACTGGATATCATCTCAAACACAAGTGAAGTGTAGATGAAGTTGACAAGAGCAAACTCACAGTTTCAGGAAAGTAAGGTAGGCAAGGTATAATATTGACACACCCAGCAAAGGCATTGGAAGATTGATAGCAGTGCTATGTTGCAAAGACTCCAAAATCTACTGATCTCCCAAATTAACTAGAGGGAAGTGTGTAAAAGCAAGTGAATGCAGAGGTCTTACTGAGGTCTTCCCCTTGGTTTAAAGGATACGAGTCAGATGGAATTTGCACTTAGCCTAATGACTTCATTTTGCCTCCATTGTCTCTTTAGAAAACACATACTATCACATTATGAGGTATTACAAGGCAAATGACATATGAACTTGGTGCAAGAAGACAAAATTGAATCATAATAATATCAACAGAAACACAAGACTTCGCAAGAGAAAGTAGTAGTTAGCAAGCAATGAACAAAAGTAAATATGACCATCACTTGGGATTGTTCTCTGCCTCAATTATTAGAGCTCTTTCCTAGTTGCGCAGCTGTCAACATTTCTGAGTGGTAGATGGTAAATGATGAAGAAATGAGGACAAGAGAAAGAATTATAGAAAGCTGAGGTCAGGTAAAGCCTCTTCTGATGGCAGAAAAACAACAGCCCAACAACTGCAGCAAGTTTACTGATACACTTGGAAAGCTATTGTCAGTCAAGACTTCTCTAACTAGCAACGTGGTATCTTGGCTCACCTCTGATGCTTTCTGTTGTTGGAGCTGGAACAGTTTGTTTACATAGATGTGCTGTACACTCTGTGTTCTCAGGGCTGGCCTTGCTTTAGTCTGTCACATGTGATCAATCTCCAACTTCACTGTCTCCCCATCACCATGTATGTGTGAGACATTGGATGCCATCACAAAACTATGAAGAGGAATAGAAGAAATCACAAACATTTCAAATACAAATGAAGTACAAATCATAAATATGAATTTTACTAAAAAGAAAAACTCAATAACCTTATCTCAACACTTATAGATTTAGGAAATGAAGAAATCATCTGATGTAAGCATAAATAAGAAAGGAGTAAGGAAGAATAGTGTAGAAAGAATAAAGTAGTAAATACATATAAATACAGACATTATGCAAAGAAAGTTTTAATACTGAACAGATTAATTAAATTCACTTTTTAATGTAGCGATAGCGAGGTAAATGAGAAGAGTCAAAAGTCTAAATCATTCTTGAACGCTGTCTAGCATGACTGCAAGTTTGATCCTGTGGAAGAGGCAAGATAATAGATATGATTAAAGACCCCTCTTTAACAGTGGTTCATAGACTGGCAAGGGAAGAAAGTTTGATTTAGTGAAGGGAGGTGAATTTTTAAGAGAAAGAAACATATTCTGCCCTGTTAGGGTTTGTGTCTAGTTGTCCCCCAAAGCCTCATGTAAGCAATGGGGCAGACGTGGCTTGAGGTACAATGAGTGGCTTGAGGGGCAGCTCCACAGGCCCAGGGAGGGGTTTCAGGGGTGGGGCAAGAGATACACAAAAGTTAAACTGGAAGCACACTCTGTTCCCCAAGCCTGCGGTCTCTGTGAGGTCCCAAGTGGGTCATTCTGAACACACTGTTGCCCCTACCTCTCCTCCAGACTGTTGTGTTGAGTGGAAGTGTTTGCAATTGAGGCTGTTGCAGGCAGAGAGAAGATGTTTGGAGAAGACAGAAGCATTCACCCTCTCTCCTTAGCATATAAGGCTCCAAGGTCTTGCTATGTAATTCAGGCTGTTTTAAACTATGAAATCTCCAGTAACGGTGAGCTAAGTAAATCTTTCCTACCTTCAGTTTGAGAATTGGGTGTTTGCCCCATCAACAAGTAACTAAGACATTTGCTGTACTGTATTTATGGTGCTTTACTAATTCATGTTTATTTTTTTTTATTTTTTCCTTTATTTTTATTTTATTAAAATAAAAATGTCAATCAGACAGTATTAAGACACCTTAACCATACACATTCAATGAATTAATACATTGCAAACAGTTTTCATAACGTTTTGATATTGTACAAGGTGCATACATGATATTATATTTACAGATATTATTTTAGCAGATATCTCTTATCAGTGAATTAAGAGTATATTTGCTTACTTATCTTATTTTTTATACCTGAATTATATAAAAAATTCAATAATTATTTACCTAGTGGATGACCATAGTACTAAAAGCCGACATAATATCCTGTCCAACCACCATTAGTACAGATCTTGCCTCTCATAGAATTATGTAGAAGCACAGCATTATCTATCCCAATTTATTTAAACATGCTTAAACTAATATTTTGATTAGTGGGCCCATTTGAATCCTAGAAAATAAAAATAGAAATGAGAATGGAGTTAAAGATCATGGTGTAGTGGGTTGTCATGCAATTCCAAGTTGTGGGAAAGAATATCTAACAGTATGTAGCTATTAGTAAAACAAAGCAGGCAAATTACAAGACATTTGTAGGAAATTCAGTGGATCCTGCTGAATGACTCACCCTAGGAAAGTTTGAGTTCAAGATTATGCAAGATGCTGGCCCTGGAGCATGTCTTGTTGGTCTCCTCCATGGCCAGCATCGACAATTAAGTGTATGGATTCTCATCTTATTTGAGAAACAATAGCTTCATTAAACCCAAGGCTACAACAATTTCACAGTGGGTGCTGGACTCCAAGGCATAATAAGCCACACATGATAACAGCTTTAGGAGTAAAGAAATCCACACCGGCGAATGCACAATTGTATCCAAAGACATATACACATTCTGGAATACTAAAATAATCAAAGGATGTCTTCAATGCAGGAATAAAAGACACTTTTCATTCCTCCATGCTTTACTGGACGGCATGTGATATGTGAATAACGTTGCATACAAATTGAAATTGATTGTTCAAAAATAGCAGTTTGCATTGTATCTCAAAAGAGACTTGAATTTTAACTACAGAAATTGTGGAATTGTTCACACTTTGGGGAAGAAAAGAGTTGAATTATTTATTTGGAATTATTAAATTGCTATCGCTGTCCTTATTTGGAGATTAAATGTGGTTTAAGGAGATATTTTAGATATGAAATTCTCAATGGGTGAATTGTGATTTACTCTGGACTGTCCAACAAGCAGGTTGATGTAGCATTTTAAGCAGCCCTGTTCCAGAATATGTGTGGGTGAGTCATGAAGTTGAGCACTTCAGTAGAGTACATTGTCTCTGGCCCCTTTCACTGTGGTACTGTTTCCCAGATCTCCTGCCAAGTCACCATGAGGTGAGTGGTTTTGTGGATCCAAAACATCCAATGCTATTAGTGACTTGGAACCAGCATACAATGGAGGGAAAATATGAAATAATTAGATCTCTACTCCTCTCAGTTGTGGTTTTGTTAGCAACAAAATAACAGTCAGGTGTGGGTACACTCTTATGCTTCTTGAAGTTACCATGGAAAACAACAAAAAAAGAAAGCGCAGACTTAGCAAAATTGCATAAACAACTCGATGAATACAGCAAAACGTGAGGAGGCCTCGGGGAGACTGCACACTGGAGCTGATCCCTGAGTGTGTGTTACTTCAGGGAGGCTGAGGGCTGAGCAGGGAGCACATGATAGCATCAGTCAGAGAGAAGATTTGGAACTCTATCCCTAAGTTAGTGTATGAGCTGAGGCAGCACCTTATACCAGGGATGCCAGTTACCTACACGTAGCATCAAGACAGCAGGAAATTGGAGAAAATGACTAAGCCAAAAAATATGTGAACATGCCTCAGGTGGCGGACTGACTTTCACAGTAATTCCTTTTTAATGTAAAATAAAGAAAACACTAGAAATAGAATAGGAATTAAAAAGTGAATCATGCATAGTTAATAGTAGATGTTATACAATCAAACATGCATACATTGTATACTTTATCTGTGTACAAATGTACATGTTCAAGTATATACATAAAACGCAAGTGCTTTCAACACATAACACATATAAATTTATATATTCACACATAAGACCATGTTCCAAATCATGACAAGAGCTTGCATGAACACTTTCTACCCTTTCTATTGAGACAAAGTGTGTACATTCCTTTGGGAGAAAGTTTCAACAGCCTCCTGACACTTAGGAGAACACTGAAAGATGCACAGACACACTCTGGATACTGAAAAGTTAGATCACATCACAGGAGCAGAACTTGCCTCAGTTCCCTGCTGCTGCTCACACTTATCCCACTCAACATCAACCTTTCAGAAGGAAAGAATGGGGAGCTCTGCCTTTGGCCAGTGAAGGAACCTCACAGAAATGCATGATTATTTATTTATTTATGAGAGTACAAAATGGTGCTGAAAGATAAAATATTACAAGTAATACAGAATTTAATTTAACAAAGTAATATGAATTTCAGTGTTTGTTTTATTACATAGTGTTGTCTTCCAACCAGTTACACATATTATCAAATAAACACATGTAAAATAAATCAGATCTGCATGTGCAAACACCATATTGTCTCCTTAGTGTGAAAACCTGAAAGAGAAAATGGAATAGGCATGATTATTTTTGAAGTGGTCCCCATAACACTGGGCTCTTCAACCTAGCCCATGGTGGTCAGAGCTGGAGACTCTGGGCAACTATGTTGCTCTGTGTATTCCCATGTTCTGTACCACAAAGGAACCCTGGTGATTGTGGGAAACCAAACACAGGCAGGCTGGACCAGGGTCCACAATCTGCCCAGATATAAGGTGACAACTCCCAGTAAGGATAAATGTGAGTTACAGAATCATCCTCTGCTCTTCCAGACAGACACTGAGAACATTGCTGAATGAGACATCCACTGACTGTCCAACACATGGGGTCATATTTAGGTGATGGCCTACTTTAGAGCCCCCTCCTCAAGTGTGGATGGCACAGTGAGTTATGGATGCCACAAGGAACTCCAATTAAAGTCTAGCCAGGTCTCCAACTCTTGTCAAGCCTGCTTATTCATGAAGAATGTTCAAGAAAGACCACTTTCCTCCTAAGGTACATAGAGACTTGACCTGAGGGGAACAGAGTCTGGTTCATAGAGGATGGGGATCCTGGCTATGCAGAAGTTTAGGTGACCTGCCTCAGGAGGAGGGATTGATTGCCAAGAATGCCATGTTGCTTCTTCTATAAGGCCGTGGAGACCCACTGCATGTTTGCATATGTATTTTCTACTGCATCAAGTCCATTTGGTCAGAGAAATAACATCTCTTCTGAGTTTCTTGCTTCAGGTGAGATGAACAAATAAATAGGTCAATTTAAGTGGCCTGTGAAGAATGAGAAAGACCCATTCCAGAGAGGGGTGAGGGTGCCCAAGTAATCCAGATTTACTCATGTTATAATTTGTATACTGTAAGGACGAATTTTCAACTGGGGGCCACTCTTCCTTCAGGGGAAGTGAAGAGCCTTGCCTTGTTCTGAGGTTTGAGTTCCAGGCCAGAGGAAGATCTGTCCTGAGTTAGGTCAATCTGAGGATCACAGTAAGACTGAGGAGGACCTACCCAAAGAGCATGTCCCATAATATGAGCCTTATGTCTGTCCTGCACGACAAGGTGCAGAATTCTCCAGAGGGCACCCTCTCTCAATGTATTGGGAACTGTCAGGAAAGCAGCCTTGTTCAAATCTTTGGAGTTGAGAGGGCCCAGGGTCATGTAACTCAAGTTGAGTCGCTGGGAAAGGAATGAGGAAGCTTTAGGAGACAGAAAGGGTAAGGGAGAATTGGAAAGGGAGGGAAAGAGAGAGAGAGAGATCCAAAACAAACTAGAAATATCTGACATAAAACCTGAATGCTTAACAGCTCCCAGATTCCCAGAGGAGCGTATCACTCTCTTCATGGAAATAGAGTCAGAAACTTTTTCTGAGGTCCCTGTTTCAGGAGGGAGAAGCACAAACGACTAGGCTTAGTCCAAGTGAGGGGCGATGGGACCAAGCAAATGTGTCCTTAAGTATAGGAAACACAGGTGATCCAGATCTCCCTCTTATCCAAGGTGCACTACACTGTGGGAGATTTGTATGGAGCAGCCTCTCCCCATGGTCAGCACAGGGGCCTTGGTAGTCACAGCAAATCCTCAGGTCTCTGTTCTGTGCTGAGAGGAGGTAGGACCTGAGATCCAGTAGCTCATGATGAGGGACTCCTCTGAGCACATTGAGGAAGCTCCACTGTGATTGAATCCCAGAATAATCCAGATCTACCCAGCTGTACACTGTTTTCTAGGGCCTGATACACAGGTGAGTGCTCCTTTGACCCAGGGACCAACCTGCCTGTTAAAGACTTGTTCTGAGAGTCTGCTTCAGGTGGCAGAAGAGACTCCATGGGCTCAGGTGTCAGCTGTAGGCCCTGTGGGGGCAGGAAGCCTCACAGCAGGCAGAGGGTCTCTAAGTACCAATGCAGCTCTGCCTCTTCTCACAGCCCTACACCACACAGAGCAGAGGACATCCCTACTAAATTGCTCCCCCAGGCAGTTCTGTGTGTGAGACTCTGGCTGTAAGGTCCACACTGCAAGTGCAGGGGGGGGGGCAGAGAAATCCTTGGCTCTTTTAGGTGTGATGGGAGATGCTGTATGGGAATGAAGCAGACTCTCATAAGAAAGGGTTCCCAAGCAACAATGATGTGGCTCTGTTGTTGCCCCTGTTAATTTCGATGCAGAATTCCTAAGTGAGCATCTCCATACACCTCAGGGCCTTTTGAAATCAGATACTTATTTTGAGCACTGGATTTGAAGTGCCAAGACCGATTAGTTCTTAGCGATAAGATCAGAATGAGGAAATTCAATGTAGAGGGCCCAAAATAAACCCACCTTTCTGAAGTTGTCAGCCTTGGACCCTAGTGTAGAATAATTATCAGATTTCACCACCTCCTGCAAACACTTTCTGCTTTGAACTCACTGAATGTCAAACCCATTGTATGAGAGGAGCAAAATGAGTTTGGTATGGGTCAGTTGACCTCACAGGATACCATCTACATCTTCAGCATCAAGACATCTGGAGGTCATGGACCAGAAATTAAGTAGGATATTCACATTCAGGGAAATAAGTTGATCAACCTTCATATTGTTTCCATAGTGGCTGAACTGAAAATTGAAGAATGATTAATTCACAGTGCAGTAATTAGTTTGGTGAACAAACCTCATGGGAAAAGGAGAAGTGAAACTATTTAGAGAAAATAAAGTTGCATTCATAAAACTTTATGAAATAAGCAAGTGTTTCTTGATCAAATGATTGAGTTTGGTTATATCACTGAATTCATAATCATTCTTGAATTTTAACTAACAGTGGTCCACGACATTGAAATTTAACAGCATGATATAAAATAAAATAAAAAATGATTTAGAAAGGATAAATCTAGCAAAAGATATAGAATATCATCATAATGGAAATATATTTAAAAGATAAGATACAGAAGTTCTAATAAGTTCAATGGTAAGCATTGTTCAATACCCACATAATTTATTTTACTTTTTTATTTTAAAATAATATAAAATAGGACTCCGCCATCCTGCTCCATCCCGCCCCCACCCGCCCAGCCCCTGAGACCTGCCAGAGACAGGGCGGCCGACTCCGCCATCCTGCTCCATCCCGCCCGCACCCGCCCAGCCCCTCAGACCAGCCAGAGACAGAGCGGCCGACTCCGCCATCGTCCATCCTGCCCATGCTCGGCCAGCCAGAGACTGGCCTGAGACAGTGGCTGACTCCAGCGGCCTCCTGGTTCCCGTGCCAAGCTCTCCCAGCAAGAGCGAATTTACAGGGCTCACCAGGCTTCCCAGATCAGTGAGAGTGTGGTGAGTCTGAGGGAGAGCCTTTGGCTTCTTCCCACACGCACTACGCGGATCCCTGTCCCCAACCCCTCCAAGCCAGTGACTGGCCTGAAACCTCATGACCCACTCACCAACACCTCCCCGGATGCCCTAATCTAAAGCCCACTGACAGAGTGGGAATTTCCCTGATTCTCTGGGCATCAAAGGTCAGTGAATGTAGAACCTCAGGCCCATCGTGCCTGAGATACATTTCCCAGGGATTAAGCTTCCCATCACCTCACATGGCCCAGGGACAGCTCCAGGCACACTGTGCCAGAGAAACATTTCCAGGTGATTACTGGTCCCACCCCATAGCCTCAGACCAAGTGCAGGTCGGCCTGGAGTGAGAACTCCAAGCCTGCCACACCAGAGGGACATTTTACAGCAATCCACAGTCCCACGCTACGGACCGAGACCCAGCACAGCCTGGCCTGCGAGTGAGGGCTCCAGGCCCACTGCACCAGAGGGACCTTTCCCAGCCTTCCTGGGTTACGGCCTGTAGACCCGGACCCAGCACAAGCTGGCTGGCTCAGGACAGCCTACTCAGTGAATAAGATCATCCACTATCTTTTTGTGAGCCCAGAAAACCCACCAGAGCCCAGGCCCACACACCTGGGGAACACCCTGCCTGACACAGGAGGGCTGACCCTGGGAACCAACATAGGGGAACCATAGGAGCTGCAGCAAAAAAGGAACTGAACACTACAGCTAGACCCAGGATAGGCATACATGGAAAATGTCAAACTTAATAGACTGGCACCCGAATCTCATAACAAGCTAAGGTTATAGCTGCACCAAAGCTCTACACCAAAGGTCAAAGTTCAGTGCTATACAAAATGACAAAGAGAAGGGGAAAAATGCAATCCCAGACCTCGAGTCCATCAGGAAGGGCAGAGAACATTAGCTCAGCTGCAACGAATGAAGTAACAGATACAGCAACAAAGGAACAACAGCAAAAAGCCATAGAGGAAATAAAACGAGAAGTAATTCACCAATTTAAAAAAGAAATATTTGAATACATAGAATCTGAAATAAAGAATGAATTCCAGAAACATTGGGGGGGGAAACAATGCTCACCCAGAACAAGTGCAGAGAGCACTATTCCAACTGATATATATGAATTAACAGCATCTGAAGCAAAGAAACAACAGCAGAAAGATCATGAGGAACTCAAAGCAGAAATAAGTTCTAAAATAAAAAAAGAACTTTTTGAAGTCATATGATCTGAAATAGCGAAACAAGTCCAGAAATATACAGAGAAAATCCAATTTGGAAGAAACGCAGCAGAAAAAGAATTTATAACTACCTTTAAAGAAGACATGGATAGCCGGGCGTGGTGGTGCATGCCTGTAATCCCAGCACTCGGGAGGCTGAGGCAGGAGGATTGTTGTGAGTTCGAGACCAGCGTGAGCTACAAAGTGAGCTTAAGGCCAGCCTGAACTGTATAGTGAGACCCTGTCTCAAAAAGACAAAAAAAAAAAAAAAAAAAAAAAAAAAAAAGACATGGATAAAAAAATTGAGGAGATCAGAAATATGATGGATTCCTTGAATGAGCAATACAGAAAATAAATAGAACACATGAAACACAGTCAAAGAGATATAGAAGAACTAAAAATAGCAATCACGAGTCTACAAAACCATGTGAGTGAAAGTGAAGACCGAGTTTCAGATCTTGAAGATGCCGTAGCAGCTACTGAAAAGGTGAGAAAGGATCTCTTAAAAACAACAAGAATGCAGGAAAAAATAATCCATCACCTGCAAGATGACGCCAGAATGAACAATGTGAGAATAATTGGTATCAATGAGAAGGAAGGAGTCAATACAAATGAAATAAAAAGAATTTGGGAAGAAATAATTGTAGAAAACCTCCCAAATATGAGGAAACAATCCAACATTCAGGTCACCGAAGCATACAGAACACCAAAAAACCTCAACCCAAGTAGAAACACACCAAGACATATAACAGTTAAGATCACAGAAATCCAACACAAAAATAATAAACTGAAAGCTGCTAGAGAGAAGAAGGAGGTCACATTCAAAGGAAAACCCATCAGAATTACAGCCGACTTCTCTACACAAACAAGGAAGGCAAGGAGAGCATGGACCAGAGTTCTTCAAGTCCTACATGAAAACAAATTCCAGCCCAGAGTAGTATATCCTGCAAAACTCTCTTTCAAGTTTGATGGAGAAGGGAAATACTTCAACGACAAAGAATAACTAAAGAATTTCATGATGACAAAGCCATCCCTCCACAGGCTGCTGAAAGAGGTTCTACAGAGAGACCACAACGACCAGAACTCCATGCAAGAGAATGCAAGGAACCCACTAAGCAGGACAGTCAATTAAACACAGGTTACAAAGGAGTAAACAATATCGGCTAAATATCATGACAAACATAAGTCAGCACATTTCAATTATAACCATCAATGTAAATGGACTCAATTCTCCAATTAAGAGAAATAGACTGGCACAGTGGATTAGGAAACAAAATCCAACTATATGCTGCATACAAGAAACACACTTAACACAAAAAGACATTCATAGGCTCAAAGACAAAGGATGGAAAACAATGCTGCATGCCCCAGCACCTCAGACAAAAGCAGAAGTAGCAATTCTGTTGTCAGACAGTCTCAACTTCAAACCAAGAATGATCAAACGACACAAAGAAGGCCACTATATATTGGTCAGTGGAAAAATTCAAGAGCAACAAGCAACACTCATAAATATCTATGCACCAAACACAGGAGCAACCAACTATGTAAGACAACTCTTAAAGGACATGAAAAACTTAATGTCTAAGAACACAATCTTCACAGGAGATGTTAACACACCCTTATCTCAAAAAGATAGGTCAACCAGACAAAAAATTAGCAAAGAAGTAGCAGAACTGAACAAGAGCTTGGAACAAATTGACCTGGTGGACATATACAGAGTGTTCCACCCAACCACAGCTGAATACACATTTTTTTCAGCTGCACACGGGTCATTTTCCAAAATAGACCACATACTAGTCCAGAGGTCATGCCTAAGTATATGCAAGAAAATTGGAATTATCCCATGCATACTATCTGACCACAATGCAATGAAATTGGAAATAAATGAAAAAAGAAACCAGAAAAACCTGCTAAATTAATGGAAACTAAACAACAACCTACTCAGCAATCAATGGGTCGAAGAAGAAATGCAAAAAGAAATTCAGCAATATCTACAATTCAATGAAAATTCAAGTACAACTTACAGGAATTTATGGGATGCAATGAAAGCAGTTCCTGCAGGGAAAATAATAGCTATAAACTCACACATTAGCAAAATGGAAAGGGAACAAATTAGCACCTTAATGTTGCACCTCCGGCAACTAGAAAAAGAAGAGCAAACAAAACCCAGAGCGCAAAGATGGGAAGAAATCATAAAGATTAGAGCAGAAATTAACTCAAATGAGATGAAAAATACAGTTCAAAGAATCCACAAAACAAAAAGCTGGTTCTTTGAAAAACTAAGTAAAGTTGATAAGCCTCTTGCCAACCTCTTCAAAAAGAGGCAAAAGAAAATTCAAGTACAAGCCATAAGGAATGAAAAGGGTGAAATCACCACAGACCCACTGGAAATTCAGAAGATTATTAATAGTTACTTCGAGAATCTTTACGCTCACAGAAGACAGAGAAGAAATGGACAGATTCCTCGAAAGGTACAAATTACCAAAACTGAAGCAAAAAGATATTACAACTCTCAATAAGCCCATAACAGCCAAGGAAATTTGAAACGTAATAAAAACCCTACCGACAAAGAAAAGTCCAGCACCTGACGGATTCACAGCTGAACTCTACAAGAAATTTATAGAAGATATAATCCCCACACTCCACAAACTCTTCCACGAAGTTGAAAAGGAAAAAGTCCTCCCAAAATCATTTCTGGAGGCAAGTATAATACTCATTCCAAAACCAGGTAAAGACGCAACGAAAAAGGAGAACTACAGTCCAAGCTCCCTCATGAACATAGACGCAAAGATACTCAACAAAATCCTGGCAAATAGAATACAGCAAATCATCAAGAAGATCATACACCATGACCAGGTAGGATTCATCCCAGGCATGCAAGAATGGTTAAATATTCGAAAATCTATAAATGTAATACACTATATTAATAGACTGAAATCTTAAAACCACATGATCATCTCAATTGATGCAGAGAAAGCCTGTGACAAAGTCCAACACTCATTCATGTTCAAGGTCCTACAGAAAACTGGAATAGATGGACTCTATCTTAACTTGATAAAAGCCATCTATGACAACCCAAAAGCTCATATAATCCTAAATGGGGAAAAACAGAAATCTTTTACTCTTAAATCAGGTACAAGACAAGGATGTCCTCTATCACCCCTCCTATTCAATATAGTGTTGGAATCCTTAGCAACAGCCATTAGAAAAGAGGGAGAAATAAAGGGAATAAGAATAGGAAAAGAAGAAGTTAAATTATCACTATTTGCAGACGACATGATACTTTACTTGGAAGACCC
>PVKA01042108.1:0-17630 GCA_004027165.1 Ctenomys sociabilis
ACTAATCGGTTTTGAAACTACTTTGTTATGTTTCTCAATTAAATAAAAAATAAACAAAAAAACAAAAAAGGTAACAAATGAAAACAGAGAAGAAAAAAATGTCATAGGATTGTCCTGCTACAATGTTGTATATGGTTAGATTTCTAAATTTCTGTGTAAAATTTTGTAATTGTTTATTTCTATTTTATTATTTTTTTCACACTCTATAGAGATTTAAAGTTTATCATATAAAGGTTTGATGGAAAATACCTGATCCATGTTATGTCTGATATTCAGCAGATACTGACATTAAGCTCAACAGCCTATATTTTAGGGTAATAATATCATTAAGCTTCTTTTCTGGAGAGTTAACAACCTAAGTCTGAAGACCGGAACATTAGAGAAAAACAAGGGCTACAAGGACAGCCAACCTTTTGGCCCTAGCCCTTCAAGGTCAGTGAGGACTCCGGACGTAGGGAACCTATAAGGCAACATACTGTAACTCAGTGGTGTCTCAAAGTTTGTGATCAAGGAGATTATGGGGTCACAGAGGAAAGTTAGCAACGATGTAGAGTGTGCCTAAGGAGAGTCACAGGGAGAAAAAACATTGTCTCAGGCTTTCACAGAGAGCAAATTGGTCAAGCAATGGCCGTGACTCTTCCACACGGCTGACACAGACACAGGATCTACAAACTTCAGTACAGAGTTCAAGGGTAAGTTCTGAGGGAATTTGACTGACCTTGCCAAATATAAAAGGTACATTTCTTATTAGATCTTGCCTTATCTTGGTCTTAAACATCCAAAGTAAAGCCATTTTGTGTGTGTGTGTGTGTGTCTTTTTAAGACAGGGTCTCACTATGCAGTTCAGGCTGGCCTTAAGCTCACTGTGTAGCTCAGGCTGGTCTCAAACTCACAACAATCCTCCTGCCTCAGCCTCCCTAGTGCTGGGATTACAGGCATGAGCCACCACGCCTGGCTAAAAAGCCATATTTTTATGCTGAGCTGTGAAAGGCTTAAGTCAACAACTTCTGACATTGCCAGTCATGCAGATAACCCAATACTATTATAGACAACTGGACTATATTGGATTACACTGCTGAATTCATGCATCTACAATATATGAGTGGCAATGGAATACATATCTCTGACAAAAGTAAACATACTACATTTCTACGAAGAATACTTTAAGAAAACATTCTACATATTTCATAAAGGGGGGCTGGGGAGATGGCCCCTGAAGAACCACAGAGACAGCACCCACGGGGAGGGGCGCACACAGTAGAAAAGCTAAATGGTGATGGTGGGGCGCACATGTGTGGCCAGGGCAGGTGGCAGCACTGGGACCTGGGAAAGGGGGTGTGAGAATCACCTCTGCAGAAGGGGATGGAATATAGCTCTGAGTTGCTGGAACACACAGGGGTGGGGAGAGTGCTGGGCCTCACTGGGAAGGGCAGGAATCAGCATAGAGGGCTGCTCGAGGGAGGGCACGAGCACAAAGGTGTTGCAAACAGAGACTAACATAGGCAAGCGACACGACATGATCCACAGAGCACAGATAAGCAGCCAACTAGGACAGATCGGGGCGGAGGTCAAGATTTGAAGTGTGGTCAAAACATATGTTGAATATGTACATCTAGAAGCATTGCTGTGCAAGACACACGGCCATGACTCTGCCCTCAGAATCCTCCACCGCACTTGCACGGCTCATCTTGCCATGCTAGTCGCTTTCTGAAGCACTGCTACAAGTCTTCTTTTGTAAGTGCCTTCACAGGCTATGAGAAGAGACACAGTGCCAGCCAGTGGGAGAAGGGAGTCATATAAACACTCTGCTCAGCCTCGTCCATCTTATTCCCTGGCACCATTTCTTCCTCCAGAATCAGAGGAGCATGAAAAGGAAGCATCCTGAATCAGTTCAGGACACTGAGATGGCCATGACAGGGCAGCTAGAGACATGTGAGGGTGTTTCCCTATTTATCAACAGCCCATTGCAATTAGGCTGCCAAAGAAGCAGAACTAACTGGAGATGGAGGCGCAGGAAAGGTGTGGCCAGGTGTTAAGGGACTGAAAGCAACACACACTGCCACCAAGGAAGGCACAAGGAAGCACACAGAAGTAGGCAGGACAGGGGGCTGGAGTCCACATTAAGATCGGGACTGCCTGAGCATAAAGTACAGCGGCTCTGGATTTTCCGAATGCAAGTGGCAATTTCCGTTTTGGGAATCTTTCTAAGAAACTAATCTTATAGTGGTGGTGGGGAATGTAGCTCTGCGTAAAGGCCCGGGGTTCAATCCCCAGAAGCAAGGACTTTAAAAATCTTTTATAGTTATTTCTTCAAAAATAATCAATCTATATAGTATTCCTTCAAGTCTCACAATAGAAAAAAAAGGCTGATTGAAAATAAATTATGTAAAACAGGTACTTAATTTTATAGTAGTTTCCAAAAATATTGGGGAGCACCTTACACTATTTTTTGTATGTTCACATCTTCCTTCAAATCAAAATGTGCTCTAATAGCTGTTTCACTTAGTGTAATTTTTAGCTGGGAATACAATAATTGAGGAATTGTCACAAGTTAGACAAATGCTCTCCTTCGAGTTCTAGCTGAGTTTCCTGACACTACCATGAATTAGTTATTAGTGAGTGCTGACATTAGAAAACAAAGGCAAGCTCAGAATAAAACATTCTTCTCAAAATATAGTCAGATCAAGTTATTGCTATGAATGGAAAATACTTTAAAACACACAAAAACCCTGAGTACCAACTTCATGTGTCATCCCTACTCCCTTTACATATCATGTAAAATATTACATGTATGCATGCATTATAGGCAATAAACAAATAATCAGTAACAGTTCAAGTATTAAGCAGACCTTTAACACTCTTATTTTCTTCTCTGATTAAACTCACCAATCAAAATAAATACCTTATAATAAAAGTGTATTTTCCTTTCATAGTGCAAGTTTAAAACAAACAAACAACAACAACAACAAAAAACCCCAAGTATACTAAGTAGCTTTTGACTTGTCTCTTAAAGTATTAAGAATCTAAATATGCCTCAGTGTCCTCTAAGTTGTTCTGAATTTTGTCATCACAGATGCTAAAAGTCAGTCTTCAGCCCCAGAGCCTTGCCCTGGTTACCATCTCCAACAGCAGCACATGGGGACAGCTTGATCTCTGCACAGCAAGCCCAGCACGGTAGCCCAAGAAAGACACCGAGAGTGCTCCTGCTTAGGACAGAATCTTTTGATGGGGAACAATTCAGATGACCTCAAATATTTTCTTTTTTCTTTTTTGTGGTACTGGGGATCAAACTCAGGACCTTGCACTTGCTAGGTAGGTGCTTACACTGCTGAGCTATTTCCCCAGCAACCTTCAGTATTTTCAGTGGCTCTGCTGTGCTTTCCAAATAAAAGCCAAACTTTCACACAACTGTTTGAAGGCCAAGCAGAATTGGGTCCCAATTTGCTTTTCCAGGTTGAAGGCCTGGGCTCCTTTCTCAGAGGGACTGGCTGCTGGGACCTTGCCTATGGTGACCCTTGCCCTCACAGCCTCTGGGCTCTTTAGCATGGCCTGGCGCCTTCTTCTCCAGGCAGCTGAGGATTACACAGCCTCAAGAAGGGCTCCGTAGGCAGCTTCTGAACTGTTCATGGCTTCAAGCTGGTACATGCAGGGTCTGACAGAAGTGGGTGCTGGGGTCCTAAGCCCTGTCCCTGGCCATGCCTCCATGTCCTCTGCCTGCACACACTCTGTCCTATTAATGTCCACTTTTCTTTGCTAGAAAAAGTGCTTTAAGGTATCAGCAAATGAGCTAATCAATGAGAGGAATTCCTTACTCATTTTCATTGCCTGTTATCCCCAATAAGTTCAAAATTAATGAGATGAAAATAAAAGAAGCTTATGGCACTTATAAGAGCCACTTGACATGGTTTTGTGAAGCAATGACCTCTTGCATCAGGTCTAATATTGCTTTGCAACTTATTTTTTTTAGGGGAGGTACAATTTTTTTTGTACCAGAAATTGAACTCAGGACCTTGTGCTAGCTAGGGGGAGTTGTGCTGCTGAGCTATATCCCCAGCTCCCCTACAACTTATTATTTTTTAAAGTGTATTTACTATAGTGTCTACAGGATCTCACTACATAGATCGGACTCACATTGATCCTCCTGTTTTCAGCAGGAGGCATGCAGCACCACACCCAGTCTCAGTCACTGTCTCAGTGCACCGGGGCAGGCCAGCACAGCTTATTTTTTATAAAATAAGAAAGAAACCTGGTCATGCTGCTCCTAAGCTGGCCTGCTCCCAGTACGACTGGGTACAGATTAAGAATGATGAGGGGAGGGGGCTCATTCCTCAGGTGGGAGGCACAGCTGGATGTCAGGGAGCAGGTACAATCAAGGCTCGACTGAAAAGAAACAGGACATCTCAGCAATGCCAGCTCTGCAGCTGGACCAGTGCACAGGGCACCGCTACAGCAGGCTGAGGCTGCGGATGCAGATGGTTTCACCACCTTCCCAGCTCAGTGTCCTGTGGTGATAACACAGCGAGGGACCTGGCACACACCTGGGAGCGTGTACCCGGAGGAGCCTGGAGACTGCTGAGCTATGCATACATGGCTTCTGAGTCCACACTGCAGCCCACGTAGGAGACAGACCCCAGGTCTGTGAGGACCATTCCTTTCCCAGGGTCCTCCCCTGCCTGACCCCTGATCAACCCCACAGTCCAGTGGAAGTGCTTGGCACTGTGCTTCTGGGAGGCCCCCTCACACTCCTCCACACTCACGGACCCAGGCTTTCTCTCACATGTACACTGTAGTCTCTTTCTTTGTCTCTCCTGCCACGGAAGTGCTGGTGGTAAGCTCCACGAGGATGCACACAGGCCACTTCCCTCAGCACCCTTAGCACATCCCAGGGCTGGGGTGCAGCCTTCCATCCAGCAGGTGTCACCCGTTAACTGCTGGACTTCCCCTGTGCACAAGCTCCCTGACACTCAGGGTGGTTTCTCTGCTCCTCCTCCGACCCCCACAAGTCTCCACAGACCACGGCTTCTCACATTCTCCCATGTTGCCTCGTGGCCCGCCTTGGCACCCGTTCTCTGTCTCAGCCTCTGAGCTCAGTGTTAGCATCACTTTCAGAAGCCGTGTTCTTCCTCAGACTGGCCTGCATGCTCCCTCCTGGGCTCTTCCAACGTGCTCCATCCCGGGACTTTGCCTCCTCATCTCCCACACTGCCACTGCCCTGGTCACCTGACTCTCCTCCGTCTTCTGTGCTTTCCTCCAAATTGAGGTCTGGCTATAATCACATATGTAACAAAGCTGAGTGTGTGTTTCCATCACACTTGGTGCTTAGCACAGTGCCACGTAGGTGTGTGTTTATCACACACACTTGGCTCTGCTGAAGGGACACTGCATGCGTAATGAGTCCACATCACACTTGAATTTGCTGTCACCGACTACTGATAACCTTTGTAACAGCATGCTCATGCTTTTTCATTCACGGAAACACTGAGAAACCAGGAAGAGGGCACAGAAGGAAACCGAGCTACTCACCAGCAGCATCAGCATGAAGGACCCCATGTAGATGGTCAGGAAGAACAGGGAGATCATGGTCAGGGTGAGGATGCCCCGGATCCACCAGTTTTTCCACCTGCAACGAAGGTGTTCGTAACATTAGGATCGCACACGGTCCAAAGCCTCCTGTGGGGCTTCAGTACTGAGCCATCAGCCTGGACAGTTCTGCCCACATCTCGGGAGCGCATTACTTCACTTTTGATAACCACCAAACAGAAGCAAGCAACTGGCTGCTCAGTGAGAGCAAAATTTAAATTGTTATGGGAGGCAAGGAAAGCCAGAGATTTGTACCAGCTGGGAACACAGTTCTGTGCTGACAGGTGTGGTGGCCGCAGTGCGGGAGCCACACCTCCCAACGGGGTCACAGAAGTGGAGCGCAAACCTGCCCAGGCAAAACCTGAGGGAAAGATCATCCTCTTTCCTTAGTGCTTCAGGGTGCGAGATGAAGACGGGGAGGACTGAGGAGGTGGTACAGGCGGCGCAGCCCCCTCTGAGGGAAATTATGCAAGAAAAGCACGAGGCCGATGCTGCCAGCACAGCGACTGCATAAGTGCGGGAGGAGGTCCATGTGCGGACCTTCGGCAGCAGCCGGCAGCAAGGCGGGCTTCCTCCACCACTCAACGCGCGCTGCCTGCGCGCTCTCACTGGGGCCACAGCCCCAAGGACCAAGCGAAGCACATTCCATCCCACCCCTCCCCTGCTCCAGGCGCAGCCTCCAGGCACCCCCACAGAACCTCTATCTCATGCCCTTAACTCGTACCAAGAGCACCACCCGACGCAAGCACATCACAATCAATGTCGGCCGCCACTGTATGAAAAAAATCTCAGAACCATTCCAATTCTTGGTGGTGACTTCCAAAAGCATCTCATGATTTTAAGCCAGGCATGGTGGCATGTAGATCACTTAAGCCCAAGAGTTGGGGTTTGGGCAACACAGCAAAACCTAGTCTTGGACCAAAGATGTAGCTCTGTGGTGCAGAGCCTGCTCGGCAAGTGTGAGACCCAATTCCCACTACCAAAAATAAATAACTCCCCCCACCCAAAAAAAAGAAAAAAAATTTTTTTTCTCCAATTAGATTGTATTGGAACAGCTCAGATATAATAGGAGCTGGGGAGATAGCTTAGTAGACTAAGCACTTGCCCGGCAAGCTCAGGGTGCTGAGTTCAATCCTTGGTATGACAAAAAAAAAAAAAAGAAAAAAGAAAAACGAAAAAAGAAAAGAAAGAAAAGACCCTCGGTTCAATTCCCAATACCAAAAATAAATAAATAGCTCCTTCCCCCCACAAAAAAAATTTCTTTTCTCCAATTAGATTTTATTGGAACATTTTATTTTATTTTAATTTTTATTTTTTGGCAGAACCTGGGATTGAACTCAGGCCCTTGCACTTGCCAGGGAAGCACTTATTCCGCTGAGCCATCTCCCTGGCCCCTTATTGGAACATTTTAGATATAATAATCACATTCATCATAGAATTCGTAACCATACCTGATATAACTTGGTTCTCTTTTTCCATTCCCCTGCCTCCTCCTGAAGCCCTCCACCCTTCCCAATTTGCAAAAGCTTTGTTTCTACTTAAGAAAGAAAAAAATATGAATGCAATTACATACTGTTAATTTGTGACTCTAAGATTGTAGCTGTTTTTCAAGATTTTTTAAAAATAATTTTATTGCAAAACAATAAGACAGTTTCAAAACCGATCAATAGGTCAGTTTCAATAACAAATACACTGCATATTGTCTTCTTAGTGGTTATTCATTGTACAAGATGCAGATATGATATCCTGTCCACAAACACTATTAGAACAAATATTTTTATTCATTGCATTAAGAGAATGTAGCTATATATCTATTCTATTTTGAACATACAGATACAAAATGGTCATTCATTTGTACCCCCTTTTTTTGTTTAGTTTTGTCAGAGAAGGGTATTCTGTTGTCATTTAAATATTGTAGGTGCATGAATTCAGCAAAACATTCCAATATCAAGATTTTTATTAATTCAAATGATAACCTTTATTCCCCAAGTCAAATGCAAACTTCGTGTACTTCAAACATGTGCTAACAAAACAGATAAGTATATAAATAAATTATGCTTTTCCTGTTCATGAGCAAGCCTCTTCAATCTTTGTCAGCGAATTATAGTTCTCAATGTGTAGATCTTTTACTTCCGTGTTATATTGATTCCTAAGTATCTCATATTTTCTGGATGTTCTCATGAAGGGCATGGTTTCCTTAATTTCTCTTCATTGAACCTATTGCATACAGGAAGGCTACTGCTTTCTGAGTACTGATTTTGGATCCAGCTATATTAATTTGGTTATTAAATCTATTAAGTCTTTTGGTAGAGTTTTGGAGATCTTCTATGTAGAGTTTCATGTCATCTGAAAATAGTGGTAATTCAACTTCTTCCTTTCATGGACAGGAAGAACTGACATAGTGAAAATGGCCATACTCCAAAACCCACTATACAGATTTAATGTAATTCCAGTAGAAATACCATCAGCATACCTCACAGATCTAGAAAATACATTCCTAAAATTCATCTGGAACCAAAAGAGATCTAGAAAAACAAAAGCAATCCCAGGCAACAAAAACAAGCCAGGAGGCATCACAACCTCTGACTTGAAGCTGTACTACAAAGCTACTATGATAAAATCAACATAGTGCGGGGCAGGGTGGTGCATGCCTGTAATCGCAGCACTTGGGAGGCTGAGGCAGGAGGATTGTTGCAAGTTGGAGACCAGCTTGGGTCACAAAGTGAGCTCAAGACCAGCTGTATAGCAAAAACCTGTCTCAAAAAGACAGGGTGAAAAAATCAGCATGGTACTAGAAAAAAATAGACCTGAGGATCAGTGGAACAGATTAGAAAAATACAGACACAACTACAAACACACTCAGCCACCTTGTCTTTGACAAAAGGGCCCAAAAAGTTCAGTAGAAGCAAAATGTTGATAGGAAAACTGGCTTTCCACAGACCAAAGACTAAAACAAGATGCATGTCCATCACCACACAAAATAGATTGAAGATGTAAATATTAAAACAAAAACACTAAGTCTACCAGGGATTGAGACTGGTTATGGTGGTTTACACCTGTAATCCCAGCACCTGGGAGGCTGAAACAGGACAGTCACTGTGAGTCTGATCTAGTAGTGAGACCCTGAACACCCTGTAGACCCTTCCCTAAAAAATACAGAGAAAAAAAAAAAAAAAAAGACATTAACCCAGAACTGAGGATTTAGCTCTGTGTTGCAGTGCCTGCCTGGCAAGAAGAAAGAAAAAATGCTGGAGGGGCTGTGGGAAGAAGGAATGCCTCTCCACTGCCAGTGAGAGTGCAGGCTGCTGCAACCACTGTGGTATGGGAATTGCTCAACAAACTAGGATTAGAGATCCTATCCCACCCAGCTATTCCCCTTCCAGAATATCTTCCCAGAAGAATTAAAGACACCATACCACAGCTATGTATGTGCATTCATGCTTACAGCAGCACAATTTGTCCTTGCTAAATCTTGGAAAAAATTCAAACACCCATCACCTGAGGAATGGATTGCTACTCAGTCATACAGAAGGATAACCTGGAGACTTTTATAGGTAAATGAATGCAACCAGAGACCATACACACAAGTGGAAAAAAACATATTTATATGTATAGACATTGTGTCTCCTGAAAGAGTGAATGAGGTTTAAAATGTACAATACTTAGGCAGCTTCTGCAGCTGGGTTCAATCCCCAGCATGCCACACTGGCCCCCCAGGGCACACTGAGATGGTAATTGATACTGGGCATGGTGGTGCATGTCTGTAATCCCAGGTCTTGGGAGACTGAACACAGGCAGATCACTAAGAGTCAGATCTACATAGTGAGAGGCCCTGTAGATCCTGTATACCCTGTACTAAAATACAAAAAAAAGAGAGAGAATAAAATGTGTAATAGATACTATGAAATGGCAAGAACTTCTTGAAAAGGAAAAAGGAACTAGGATAGGGAAAAGAGAGAAAGAGGGAATGGAAGAGGAAAAAAGCAAAACACAAGTTGGGTAAACTAATAGTCTCTCTTAGTTTATTGAAAAGAAAGTTTTATTGTAATATCATTTGGACAATTTTTATGCCCATATTTTGTACACTAAGTAACAACTCTAAAGATAACTAGTATCATACCATAGTGGAGAAAAAATAGCTACTTACTAGATAAAAATAAATTATGCTACAAAAATGTTTTATTCTATTTGAAGCCAATTTAAAGTGCATAGACATGCTTCACGTTCATTCCCTTTTGAACATACGGGAAACACAACAAAAATAATAACATAACAAAAGTATTAGCTGATGCTATTGATTCTTTTTTATTTTATTTTTTTGTATTTTAGGGAAGGGTCTACAGGGTGTTCAGGGTCTCACTGCTAGTTTCGATTCATAGTGATGCACCTGTTTACAGCCTGCCAAGAGCTGGGATTACAGGCCTGTGCCACCATGCCCAGTCTCAGTAACTATCTCTGTGTGCCCTGAGGGGATAGCATGGCAGGCCTCGGGATTGAATCCCCAGCCCCTGTGCCTGCTTGCAGGAACTTTAATACACTGAGCTATCTAACCGATTCAAAGATGAGAAAAATATTTATTTATTTATTTATTTATTTATTTATTTATTTATTTATTGGCTGGCTCAGGATGCCTTAAGAGTGGGTCTGGTAAGGCATGTGGAGCTGGGGATCAAACCACATTTGTATGAACAGGCACTTAAACAACTGAGCTAACCAGCAGGTCCCCAACGCTACCAATTCTTAAGATAGTGGTTATTGTTCTTGCTTTCTTGCTTTTAAGCCCTGCCCTCATGGCACTCATACTGTTTGCTTGATTTTTTTTTTGCTGTTGTTGTGTTGTCTTGAGACAGAGTCTCAGTACACAGTTTAGGCTGGCCTTGAGCTCATTTTATAGCACAGCCTGGTCTTGAACTTGCAAGGATCCTCTTGCCTCTGTGTCCCGAGTGCCAGGCTTACAGGCATGCACCACCATGCCCATACCTAATGTTTTGAGTAGTTCTTTTATCATGCCATTTCTGTACTCAAGAATCTAAAATGCCAACAATGTAAGCCCACATTCTTTCTAGTTCGCAAGGCTTTTTAAAAGAGCCCAGATTCACCTCCCTCTTCTGTTTAACAAACTATGGAGATTCACGCATGTCTCGTGTAACTGTAAGCTTTGTGGATAAAGTAGAAAATGAGTAGCATAAACTCTGCTATAGCTCAAGGGTCCACTTAGTTTTATAGACAGAACTGTCTATGGATTAATGAAAAGATTAGGAAACTGGGCTAAGTCTCAAAGCTCATCAGAGTAAATAAAGACCCTTAAGCCAGCCATGGATAGCACTCCTGTCCTGTCTGCAGAAGCCCAGATGCACAGCAGCTCTTTCCTTCTGACTGACTCTCAGTGCAGAAGTGGCAAAAACCCTCCTCCAGGGAAAAGGCCTCAATGTCACCAGCCCCAGACCAGTGATGGTTACTTGGAGCATCAGGAAATGGGATTTTTCAACTGGAAACCCAATCTCTCCATAGCACTGTGAACATGCCACGAGAACCAGAAACCTGTCCCCAGGAAGAATGGGTTCCACCTGATTGCTTTCCTGTCCTTGAAAACTGCTCTCTCCCCAGAACAGATTTCACTCCTCTACTTTCATTTAAATGCTGAGCATACAAAATATCACTATGGTTCAAGTGTCATGTCCACGCCCATGGATACTGTTCTCTGAGCTGTTTCCCGGGGCTGGAACACAGCGCTGGAGGCTGGGTAACACAAGAAGAACAGAGGTTTGCTTTTACTAGTCTGGAGACTGGCTCCTGCATGAAGGTGTGGCCCCTGGCCAGCCTCTGCCCAGCTCACAGGGGGAGGACAGAACGGAGAGCGAGGGTCTGGAGAGATGGCTCAGTGGAATGAGCGCTTCCCTGGCAAGTGCAGGGGCCCGAGTTCAATCCCCAGCTCCACCAAAAAAAAAAGAACAAAGAGCAAGCATGAGGTGCCCAGGTCCCTTCTGCAGCCACCTCTCTGGTGACAGCTGGCCCAGCGTGGTGATGGCATCCTCCTCCTCCAGAAGGTTGCTCTCACGTCATCAGATCTCACCCCTCAGCCCTGTCCCGGGGAACTCAGTTTCCAGAAACAAACGCTGGAGATATAACATGGCCAAAGCCCATCTTTAGGGGAGAAGCACTGGATTCAAACAGCCATGAGGGAGGGGCGACTGCTGCTGCCCAAGAGCACAGGCTGGTCTGTTCTGGGTCTGCAGCTCCTGGTGCCCTTTGCCAAGTCACAGAAAGCCCCAAACTGACAGTCAGCTCATCCGGCCCAGGCACCACCTGTAAGAGGCTTAGGGTAAAGGAAAGCATCTTGGTCCAAAGCCCCCAGGCAGGAATCCTAAGAACTAGAAATAAAATTTAAGGGGTGTGTGGGGGGGGGCTATGGGGGTTCATGATTAAGAAACAATATCCTTAAAAGTGATTATCTTGGGTCCAGGGATCAGCTCAGTGGTACCACCTGGGCTAAATGCATAGGGCCCAGGGTTCAATCCCTAGCACCGCCCCCTCCAACTTCTTCTAAAACGTTACACACGTACTTGTTCAAAGTACTATATGCTACAAAATGTCTTGTTACTACAGCTAAGAAGTTGGTTTTATTTTAAAAGTTAATGAAAAGATTTTTAGAAATTACTTTCCTAACAGCACAGGAATTAAGGCCCCCAGGAAGCTAGGTGGGTGCAAGCTGTGCACCTCTGAGCCTCAGGGCAGGGAGGCGGGGCTCCGGAGTTTGGAGCTCAGATGGGGAAGGGAAGGGCAGGCTCTCGGGAAGGAAGAAGGCATCCAGAGATCTAGAGCACTATGTTGCAGGGTCTCCCAGCCTACTCATTGTTAACATCCCAGGCCACACCTTCCTGCACTGTGAAAGGCTGCTCTGTGACACAAGGTGGTGTTCCTGCCCTCCACGTACTACCTGCCATCAGCAGTGCCACTGCTGTGACATCCACAGGGTCTCCACACAGCACCAAGCACCAGCTGGAGCCCACCCTGCCCAGGCCAGGGAGCCCCCAGGAGGGATGGAGCCCACCCTGCCCAGGCCAGGGAGCCACAGGGGCCCAGCCCTTGCCCTCCCCGACACTGCGTAGCACTCGGGCTGCCAACACTGAAAGCCGGGATGAGTGCCCGTTGAGATCACTCAGCTCCTCATTTAAAATGTTACCCTCAGGGAACTATTCTGAGTACCAAAAGATACTGACAAAATGATTTGCAGATTTTTTTTAATTGAGAAAATTTAGAAACAATTAAAATGTCCAACAGGAGGCTAGTGGCTGACTAGATTACAGCCACACCACAGATGGATCACAGACACTGAACTCATTCCCAAAAGGCTGGGACTCAGCTCCATGGCACAGCACCTGCCTACCATGTGTAAGGCCCTGGGTACAACCCAATACCTGGGCTAAGGACATGAGGTATTGCTCCCACTAATCCATAGAATTTTTTTTTTTTTTTTTTTTGGTGGTACCAGGGATTGAACTCAGGATCTTGTGCTTGCCAGGCAAGCACTTATTCCACTGAGCTATCTCCATGGCCCCTGATGGAATGAAAATTTAAAAAGCAAGGGAGAAAATAATATGAGCCCATTTTCACATCTTACACACGCAGTGTACAAGAAATAGTTCCAAAGAGTACAACAGCTGGACACAGTGGCACAAGTCTGTAACCCCAGCATTAGGAAGGCTGGGGCAGGAGGATTTCCAAGTTCAATTGTGCCAATATTCCCCTTTGAGGAGCCCACATATTCCATAGAGAGGAATTTTTTTTTGCGGAACTGGGGATTGAACTCAGGTCCTTGTGCTTGCCAGAGAAGCACTTATTCCACTGAGCCATCTCCCCGGCCCAGGATTTCCAAGTTTGTCAACAGTTGGGGATGTAGCTCAGTGGTAGAGTGCCTCTTGGTTCAAACCAAAGTAGGGGGAGGATAAAAGAGTAAATACCAAACTATTATAAATGTCAAAGTATTACTAGGAGGATTATAGGGCTCTCTCTCAATTCATGCACATTTCTCATGTAATTAGGATTTTTAATCAACAAATCCTAAGTCTCTGCAAAACAATCTCTTTATTAGATTAAAAAGAGACTAAAGCATGTTTTAAGACACAGATTTTTAAACATTCACACAGTCTTGCTAAAGAAGTTTCTTGAAGAGTCTGCAAGTATTACATTATTATTCTTTTACTTTTTTTTTTTTTTTTTTTTTTTTTTTTTTTTTTTTTTTTTTTTTTTGTCTTTTTGAGACAGGGTCTCACTATGCAGTTCAGACTGGCCTTAAGCTCACTTTGTAGCTCAGGCTGGTCTTGAACTCACAGCAATCCTCCTGCCTCAGCCTCCCGAGTGCTGGGATTACAGGCTTGCACCCTATTCTTTTACTTTAAAAACCCCAATTCTCAGGGGCTGGGCAGATGGCTCAGTGGAATAAGCACTTCCCTGGTAAGTGCAAGGGCCTGAGTTCAATCCCTGATTCTATATTAAAAAAAAAAAGTCTCATAAATAGCAAAGGTAGGAACAGAGGTATCAAAGGTCCAGTGAGCTTTGGCTCAACCAGTTACTTAGTACCTAGGTGAGCGGACACAGGATCTGCAGGCCTCAGGTTACTTGTTACAAAATAGCTGCAGGACTGTAACAGTGTATCAGAGCAGCAGAGGGGAAAGTGGAATCAGGCTATATGTGCTCAATGACTACCAGCTGGTGTTCTTTGTCACTGCTACTTTAGATCAAAAAACAATCACAGAGAAAGGAAGAGGGATATATGGGAGTGACACAGGAATTGAGAGGTATGCAGGAACCCAGCACTACTACTGAAGGCTGTAAAGCAAAGGGACACCTGCGAACTGGGTCATGAAAACAACTGGGATCACAAACTATTAAAACAATAATCCTGCTTTCAATAAAAGCACAGATTGGGTTAGACAATCTAACCCAATTTGCTTTGAGCCAATTTGTCCTTATAAGGATGAAAGGTTACAATACACACATTCTGCTCTACAGAGACAGCTTGGGCATATGATTCCCCAAACAAGTAGAAGAGTTCTTGGGCAATAGTCTAGGCCTCAGAAGCCGACATCAAAGCAAAATCTTCTCGTCTCCCTCCTGCCTCTATCATCTGCTGTGTTTTTCTAAGACAGGTTTGGAAACTAAATTTCTCTTCCTGGAGGCAGGGCATATACTAATTTTCCCTCCCTTTGTGCTGTGAAGCCAGGCCTCGAATCTATAGCCCCAGGGTGCCCTGCAGGCCCTGGAGGAGGCCTGATGAGCCAACCTGCCCTGTTGGGTCTCATGTGCGTCCTGCCACAGGTCCCACAGTGGCTGTGTGGGAGGAGGGCAGGGAAACTCCCGTGGACAGGGCCCAAGAGCCTCTGCAGCTGGCAAACAAGGGCCTGTGCAATGGTAGCAAGAATGCAGTTGGGGTGTGTTCGAGACAAGAGGGCCCGGAAGTCCTGCGCTTAGCGGCTGCCCTGGACCCGGCCCAGGGACCTCTTCTTTTGCCCGCTTGGCCTCATCCTGTAATTAGTCTTTATAACAAACCAGGAATGAGAAGTGTGTTCACCTGCATTCTGGGAGCTGCTTGAGGAACTTGCTGAGGCAGAAGAGCAGACACAGGAGCTCTGACTTGGGGCCGGTTGCTCAGAAGCTCCGGAAGCCCTGCCTAGCAACTGGAGCCTGAAAAGGGAGACAGAGAGCTCACACAGGCAGGTGCTGTTACACTGCCCGGGCCAGAGCCCACCAGCAGCGTCCCCTGGAGAAGTGGCGGCCCACTTGCCGGGAGGGGGAAAGCCACAGGCTCTAGGATCACAGTAGCAGCCTACACTGTGAGCGACACAGTGGGAGAAACCAAGTCCTGCTGATTCCCCTCCTTACACTCTTAGAATAGCTCTGCCCTGACAGTAAAAAAAAGAGTAATAGAGTTTTTGTAGAAATGACCAAATCTGTGGTTGTCAAAATGTAGGTTATGACCTGTGGCAGTAAAAATTCAAGGTAGGAAATTATATCCTGAACTTGTGTGGAAGACACAGAGTAGCATCAGATAGAACAGAAGTCAGGGGATGCCTTGTACAATACTGGTAAGAATTCATAGCACGAGGGCGGGCGAGGTAGCTTAGTGGACTAAGCGCCTGCTTAGGCAAGCACAGGGACCTTGGTTTGGTCCCTGGTACCACATTCCATGCTGACCCCATCCGCAGGCACACTGAGCCAGGCACCGATCCCTGGCATGGTGGCACATGCCTGCAATCCCAGCGCAGGGGAAGCTGAAAAGAGAAGGATCACTACGAGTCTGAGCTGCATAGTGAGACCCTGTGCCAAATAAACAAACAGAGAGAGAGAAGAAAAAAAAAAAAATTTTTTTTTTCAGCAGGTAAAGTACTAATTAGTACAGCTCCGGGATGTGGTGTAAAATGTATTTTTTTCCATGTATCACTCATAAAAGCTAAGGAAACATGTCTCACTACTGTATAATATACCACACACTAATCGGAATAAAACATTGTTTTGCTTTAAACATTTTTAAATTCACATTAATACAATGGAATTAATACAGTGAAATGGAGCTGAGTCGTTTCTCCCCTCCTTTAATGCTACACAGTACCTTCTGGTCATTGCTGCTTCCCCTGTCCTAAGAGAGAAGGAGAATGGAATAGCAAAAGCCTACAGGATGCTGGCAAGCTCTAGCGCAGAGTGCCGGTGGGAGCACTGAGGCTCTCCTGGCCTGAGCTTCCGGTCACCTTTACCCTACTTCCAACTCAGGCTCATGGACCCACACCACACCTCCTACACACAAGTAGCACCTGCCACTCCTGGGATGAGCATGTGTTCTGAGAGCGCCCCGCCAAGCCCAGCCATCAGTCCCCCTCTGCGTCAGCCTCTCCATCCTGGATGCCTGCGCTAGCGACCCTTTTCCTTCGCTGTGGATACTTCTGTGTGCTTGTGACCACGTGCAGTGCCTCTCTGTGGCCCAGGACCTTTCTTGGTCTGCCACTGTACCTTCAGTGGCACAGCCAGCCCACGGGTCCGGTGTCCCTGATCTTCAGTAAATGTAGCTGCCTGCTCTACGACTGGTGTACGCTTTGTAATTCTTTCCACATCATACACAAAAACTATAATAGTATTATTAAGGTACACAATTAATTAAAATTGGCTGAATTGTTGTGGGCATTAAACACTTGAAAGCGTAGCACGGATATAAAATAATGGTAAAGTGTTGTGGAATTTTTGTGCAATAATTTTAAACTCAGTTCAAACCAGAATAAAAGGTTTTAACTGATAGCTCCATAGCTTAAGCACCTGTCTGGCAAGTGACAGGTCCTGGGTTTGATCCCTTGTACAAAAAAAAAAAAAAAAAAAAAAGAGAGAGAGAGAAAATTAAAAAAAATTTAAAGCTATATATCAAGTGCTTAGGATTGCACCTTACTATTAAGTCAAAGTTCAAGCTTTCACTGTCATGGTCACCCCACTGATCCCTCAGAGCGGAATAAGCTCAGAGACAACTTGTGCTCCAAGACCCGGCCCCTCGCCAGTCATACCTTGAGGATAAGCCAGACAGAGCTTTCTGCAAGATCTCGGGGGTACTGTCTGCACATGGTGGGATTTCGGGAATGTCGGAGTCTGCTCTGGAATCCAAATCTCCATACCTGTCATCAATATCTGTTTCCTAAAATTAAACAAAAAGAAAATTACTTTGTAAAACAGTTAACCCCCTCAAAAAAAAACCAGCAGGCTCTTGCCAGTGCATTTGAGTTATGGTGCTGTGTGTCAGATGTCAATTACACAACCTGAAACAAAGAGACAGTCATTCACTTATCTTGACTATCTGAGCACTGTTATTCTCCTCAAGAAAGTTTATCTTCACTAAAATTTCAACACAAAGAACTGAAAAAAAGGTAGAAGGCAACTCTTATAGTCTTTAAATCAGAAACGTACCAAAAGAATTATTTCTCTTGTTTGGGCCACTTCACGGAAGACACAGGAGTTATTTCTGAGTGGATTTGGATTGCCTGCTCGTGGTCTCCTCTGTTAATTTGATTATAATC
>PVKA01042109.1:0-17623 GCA_004027165.1 Ctenomys sociabilis
TTTCTAACTTTCATTGTTTCTAATCAAAAATAAACTTTGTCACCTGTGATAAAACACCGATTCCAACACCAGGGGTCTCTGCCCTGATTCATAACCGAGGCACTGGACTGTAATAGTGCAGACCCTGCTCCTCACACCCAGTGAATGGATCTGAATTCTGAGCGTGGGAGAGTAAAGGTACTGCTTTGTTTTTGCTTGTTTTTGTTTTTAATTCTCCTGGTGATTTCCTTGTGCAATTGGATTTGAGAACCACTGACCTTTCTGATCTCTATCCACAAGGCCCAAGGTTTAGTGGTGCTTACCATTTTGAGAATCAGCAAACTCTGAGCTTGATGCATTTAATTCACTTCACAGAGGGCTTCCTTCTGATACATGGTGCTTGGTTCCTGTCTGGAAAGGGATTCTGGTCTTCAGGAGCCCTGGAACTCCTCCCTGAAGGAACGCCAGACACCCGGCGCACACTTCCAGGGGAGTAAGCGAGGCGTTAGGGGTCTCGTGCCCTCTGCATCACCATCTCTCCTCTCCCTTGTACAGTCAGCCCACCTCCTCTCGGTCCTTTTTTAGACTGTCAAGCAGGAGTCAATACTTACTTCTGGCTAGAAGATGGTCACCAGATCTCTTGAGCATTGCATTTGTCCCTGGGTCCTAGTAGCACATCTTTCCTCTTATTGATCCCTCTCTCCCCAGTGGGTACCCCCTTGTTTTGTTTTGTTTTAGGCAGGGTCTCATTATATAGTTCAGGATGACCTTTTTGGCACTCCTCCTGCCTCAGCCTCCTGAGGGTTGGGATTACAGGCATGCGCTGCTGTGCCCAGCCTGGACACCCATTGTTGATTAAGTTGGCCAGCTCTAGTTTCTGTTGCTGTAACCCCAGTGGCTTGGCTAATGCAAGGGCTTCCAGCGAATCATCCTGGACTTCTAAGGGCTTGGTAGAGTCTAAATTCAGAGCCCTGGGCATGGCAGAAGAGGTAAAGTCAGGCAGGAATGGCACCACATACCCAAGGCTTCTGCTCCCCAGATGAGACATCTGTCCTCCCCACTGCCTCTTAAGGGGCTATGTGACCTCCGAGGAGGAAGTGCTTGCTGCAGAGGGGCAGGGACACTGACCTAGAACCAGAAGGCATGGCCTTGTGAGCTGGCCACAATGGCCCTTCACCGGTTATAAGGTGGTTAAAAGGCTAGTGAATTTGTACAGTCCCGAGACAGAGCTGCATTTAGCTTGGTACAGCTGTGGGACCAATGATGGAGTCACTGATCCTCCTGTTGCCCCTCTGTGCCTGTACATGAGCCGGGGAGACCTCTCATCCTCCCTAGCTCTCAAGTATGGAGGGTCCAGCTTTAGTGCCCTGCCCCTTCCACGACAGACTTGAAAAAGTTATCAGAGTAAATCAAAAGGTTTCAGAGACCTATGGGCTTTCTGGGAGGTTGTGTGGGGATGGAAGGGCTGCAGTACTGTGCCTGTTCCTCTGTGTGCTTTCCCAAGGAAGTAAGCCTGGGCTATGGGCTGCTCAGGCTCATGTGGGGGATGCCCAGGAGAACAGAAGGCAGATGTGCAGGGGGATCCACATGGATCAGGAGGTGTCCTGTGACTGCAGCCTTGTACTACCCCCCTTCTGCAGCCTGAACCAGAGCCCACCCTCCCCAGGCATTGCCTTGCAGTGTGGGTTTTGCAAGCCTGGTCCCTTTGTGGCAAGAGCAAGTAGGTCTTGCAAGATTCATCTGAGCTGGCAAAGGCCACAGATCGTGAGAGCCAAGCTCATTGCAGGCCTGCAGGAACCCGCAGGGGCGTTCCTGTCTGCATGCGCCTTCCTATTCTGACACTTGCTTATTTTCCTCACTTAATCTGGGAGCTCTTGTACCTTTTCTGTTTTACCCATCATTATCTGCATTCAGAAAAAGTGCTAGTTCAAGCCATTTGTCTCTTATGAAAAACTAAATTGTCTTTTTACTATAAGAAGTCTACACTCAGTCCACTTAAAGGAAGTCTAGGCCTGTGGTAAAAGTGGGGAGGATTTTTTTCCCTTCTACTAAACTGAACATACCTTAAGGGCATCATAACTCATGCCCAGTTCAGGTCTGAATGCGTCCCTCTGTCCAGCATGAACCTTTACATGACCAATGACTCTTGGCAATTAACATGGGGTCTGAATTTTCCCCCAGTACAGCTTTAGCTGTATCAAATAGATTTCACGATATATTGTTTTCATTGGTGTTGGAATGTATTTTATACAGTATCAAACTATCTTTGACAAAGACTGGAGACTTCTTTTCAATTCACAGGAAAATCAAAGCTCAAAAACAAAGAAGCTTGCGCCTAGAATATAGCATGTAGCCCCCGCTTTTGTTTGACAGGTCTCCGGATCCATCCAACAAAGCCGGAGGCCTGGCCTGAGCCGAGGGAGTCCCTGCTTGGCCTCTGCTGTTTCCCACTGTTAGATTGCAGCCCCATTCAGCCACCCAGAAGGGTCTCGGATGTCCTCCCCAGGAAGTTAACGCTGTGCACACGTCATCCGGACCTGCAGGAGGGGGGCGGCAGGGGCCGATGCAGAGCCACAGCCACTAGCTCATCTGAGAGGAAGGAAGAGGACAGGTAGGCCTCCTGGAACACTTTCCCTCCACCCAATTCTTCTCGACCGACATCCCTGCACAGTCTCAGAGTTCCTGTGCCCAAGTTGCTTGGGTTCTTTCTGTCCCCCTCTTCTCATGTCTCAAGATCTTGTTTAGAAAAGAGTTGGATAAATTGGTTCACATGCAATAGGAAATGAGTCATAGCGGCTCCCACTACAGCGTCTCTTTTGGCCATTTGCATTTCAAAAGGAGTCAAACCTTAAACCAGAAAACTGGAAGCCCTTGATGAAATTTCAGTAACTAATGAGAGAGCAGCAAAAGGCTTTGAGAAGACACTGAATTTCATTCTTTTATGTTTTCATCACAAGCAGAATTGGTAAAATTAGCCATGTTATCAGTGTCATGGGCCATGCCTCAGTTTCCTAATTTATAAAATCAGGGCTGAGCAGCTGCTTACACAATGGGCCACCTGGTGACCGAGCACAAATGTTGAAGTGTCTCCTCACCGCTCCTCTAGAAGCAGGACTGACTCGGCCTGTTTCCCCAGCCGAGCTGACTCCCCTCAGCTGGACAGGAAGTGCAGATCTTCACAGCAGCTCAGGGGGCCCCAGAAGCTGGGCCATTTGTGCAGAGCCAGCAGACCTCACGTAGTGAAGCCAGGGTACACTATCCTTGTAGGGCCTCGGTTTTATCATCTGCCAAATGGAACACTGCAGTCTCCCTGCCTACCTCCCAGGCTGGACAGGCAGTTCTGGGGTGAGGGAGGAAGTGCTTTGTGTAAAGGACAAGGCATGGTGACTCTAGCAGCTGCATTTTGATGGAAAAGGGGGAGGGGCACCAAGATGCCAGGTGCTGCCCCACAGGGAGACCAGCTGGCTTGTGCCTCCCTCCTCTTCTCCCCAGTGACCTCCTTGCTCTGCAAGGGCCACCTCACCTCCAGCCAGTATGGGCTTCTGGTCTCCCAGCCTCTGGAGCTGTCTCTACCACGGCACTCCCAGGCTGGAGGGCTCACCACCGAGAGCTCTGGGGAAGCCACTACACTGAGGTAAGACTGATGTGGGACCGGGGAGTGGATCTGATCCGCTGTCCTTTTGCTGACTTCGCTCTAGGAAACCCACAGTGAGGGCTGGACCCAGCATCTCTGTAGCAGGCAGTCTCAGGTTGGACTGAGACTTCTGGGCCCTCAGAGACCCCTCCAGGCCATGTTTCTGATCCAGCTACAAAAGAAAACCAGCTCTAGGTTCCCCAGTGAGTAATCAGACTTATGGAGCCCCTGGAGCCCAAGCTGGAATTGTGGGGACACAGGTCCTGGGCCAGCCCTGAGGGTATAGATTGGAATCTCTCACTGTGATTTGGAGATCTACTCCCTGGAGCCACACAAGCTCCAGCTTATCCCCTGCAGCAGTCACTCCCTGGCCTCCTTCCCCTCCCTAGCATCCCAGGGTCTCCAGGGAGAAGCCTGCTGGCCCATCCCATTGTCAGCCCCCACAAATTTCCTCAACAATACAAGCCAGATGTCCCTGTTTTAAATGTGTGCCACTGACTTTGAGGACCTCAATTCAGAACTTTACATTTCATGTCCGCTAAATTTCCTTATCTTGGTTTTGATCCATTGCCCTGTGGGTATTACGGCACTGAGCTGCAGGTTTGATAAATACACTTCTCTCCCATTTTCCCTATTAGCCACCCCCAGTGACTACTATTAAGCCTTTAATGAAACCTCTGTTGTCAGCCGGAGCTTCAACAGTGTCCCTGTGGCTCTCTATCCACGCATAGGGGTTCATGACAAATCTGGGCATCTTGCTGAATTGCTATGATTCATCTTTTTACCTCTCAGATGCTCTTAAAGATAAATTTGGGCAGGCTTAATCTGATTTATTCTCAGGGAGCACTTGCACAGAATCCTAGTAAGCACTAATTTTTTTCTCCCATTCTGGAGATGCAACCTGGGGCCCCACACATGCTAAGCAAGCATTCTGCCACTGAGCTACATTCACAGCCCTGAAAATAGCTTTATTTTTAAAAAGATGTGCTTAACAACTACTATAAAAACCATTCAGAATACTACAGAGGAGAGAGCATCCTGGAAAGCCATACACTCAGGTTAACTTGAGTGGTTTTTGTCTTGTTTCGTTGCGACAAGATGTCACTATGCAGTGCAGGCTGGCCTTGAACTCATAATGCAGCCCAGGCTGGCCTCAAGTTCATGGTGATCCTCCTGCCTCAGCCTCCAACAGCTGGTGCCCAGAGGTCTCCCAGCTTTGCAAACTCTGATGCCACAAAGGAACAAACCAGCACTGCAGGGTGGGAGTACCCCTCAGGCAGTGGGGAGGGCCAAGCTGTACTCAGTGCCCATCTCCTAGGGGGCAAATCATTGCTGTTTTCTTAGAGGGGGCCCCATAGGATGGAACCCACAACTGCCCACAGCTAGAACTAGTTCAGTGATATGCCTATTTTTGCTTTTTCCCTCTTCCTGTTATGATTTCTATCTAGGTGCCCCCCCCCAAAGCCTTACGCAGTCATTGGGGCAGCTTCTAGAGTTTGTGATTAATTCATGATCCAATGCTGGGATTATGAGTGTGCTGTACCTGCCCCGGGGTAGATAATCTGCATAGAAATTAAGGACGGAAAGAGGCTTGCTAGCGGCCCCAGCTGCTGCTCCCCACTTTGTTCTTTGCTGTTTTCCAACACCATGAACAGCTGCTCTGTTCCGCTCTGCCTTGGAGCCAGCTGAGTGTGAACTGAAACCTCCACGAACTTTGAGCTAAATAAATCTCTCCTTTCTTCATTTTGGGTGTTGGGTGTTTTGTCCCAGCAAGGGACAAGAAATCGAGACCCTAACACATCCTCCTCACGCACTCACTTCTTCCCTGCATTGCTCCCCAAATCCAAACCCTCGCCTCAGGGGGTGTGCTCAGATCAGGGGAATCCAAAGGAGCACGTCGCCATCTCTTTGCAGACATACTTCACCCACATCCCCAGCAGCGAGCCTCTGCAGCTCTGCATAAAGGGGACCTGGGACATGTGCTCACCCTCTTGTAACTAACAATCCATTAATAATGCAAACTCATATAACAGTCTGTCCACTGCGGGCAGTGAACATCCTTCCATGTCAATAAATAAGATCTTGTTGTTGCACAAAAGGAGAGAAGGTTAGCACTCACCCTGATAAGGATGATCAAGCATTGTCACCTTCCTAGAGACATCTAAACAGTATGTGACCCTGGAGTGGTGAGGCATGCTTATAACCCAGCGTTCTGGGAGACAGAGCAGGGGGACTGCCTGAGTGTGAGGCCAGCCTCGGCTGCACTACACAGCAAGACCTTGTTACAAACAAACAAAGAAACAAATATAGGATCTTGGGGGCGTAAGTCAGGGGGCTGGCACTTGTCTAGAATGCACAAAGTCCTGGGCTTGATCCTCAAGAAAGAAAACTCACACGCACTTTAAAAACCAGGACATTTGCCCAGCTCCAGCTTTCTAGAGCTTCCTTCATCCTCTGTAATTTCCTCTAGGGTGATGGCTATGTCTGCACATGCTCTGGGTCCCTGGATGTCCTGCCAGGGTCTGCAGGGGTGGATTCACTTGAGGCGACTGGAGCCTCTTCCTCACCCTGTGTGTGCTGGATTTCAGTTTCTGCCTTATGTTCTTTATTTCACAATTTGAAACAAAATTGTCTGTGTTCTGCTCTGCCCGCCTGCCTGCAAGCGCCAAGATGCAAGCAGATTCCTTTCTGTTGCTCTTACTTGGGCTCCGAAGGCTCTTTGCTCTGTCTTTGCCAATCGCCTTGGTTGCCATTCACCAGGGCCCCAGCACTTTGTTGGTCTTACAGATCCTGCCAATCCTCCAGCGGCATCCTGGATCACAAATTCTTCCTGGCCATTCATGGTTTGTGCTTTCAAACCCTTGCTCATGGGAAGGCTGCAAGCACAGCCTCCAGAAAATTCCCTTTTCATTTCGACAGCAGCATTTGCAATTACTTATTGGAATTTCAGGGTTTTATTGCCTCTCACAGCAGCCTTCTCTTATGACACGAATTTGTCCAACACTGTGTGTTTTGTGAAGCCAGGTGAATGTAAGCTTCTCCACTCAACAGATGGGTAACCAACCAGTGGCACAGAGAGGTTTATGCACAAGCTCAGAGATAACCAGCAAACCAGTGGCCCAGTCCTAAGTCCTTTAATTTGTTAGCCTTTATAAATATCATTCCCTTGCCCATGTGGGCTGAAAGAGGGCTCTGGACCCCCATCTGGTTAGGCTGGAGCAAGCAGCTTATGCCTGGAGCCATCCCTTGCGGTCTAGAAGGCTGGGTCCTTTCCCCAGTGAGAGAAGTCCTCTCTGCATGGAGGTTGCCTCCTCCAGAACCCCATCTCTCCTGCTTCCTCCCCCAACCAGCAGCAGAGTCAGCACCAATTCTTGCTCAGATGTGAGTGACCATGAGTGGACACAGACAGACGGACAGACAGACAGACAGGGAGGGAGGCGCGTGCATGCAACATACCAACACCCCATGGACATCAAGGAACCCCTAGTCTCTTTCCTCTCTCCCTCTTTATTGACACACACACATCATGGATACAGAAATACCCCCAAGACTCTGCATCTCTCATGGACACACACACACACACCACGGACACAGAGGCACCCCCGGAGCCCATCTCCCTGTCTGTCCTGTCTGTCTCTGTCACACACACTAGTGCCACATTTTCTGGTTCTTGCCAGCCACTGTGCATCACTCCCCACCCATTCCATCTCCTCCCCTTGGCCCCTGTTCCCCAGTCTATACCCTGGCCACCTTCCAGCTTGGCTAGGGTCACTCACCCTCCATGCTGCCCACTCCTGCCCGTTCCTGGACAGTCTCCGATGGAGGGAGGCAGCGGGCACCTCCTGGTGGGCAGGGTCACGGGGGACACCTCTGGGCCTGGACTCCCTGCCACAGCGCCCTGTGGGCCGGACTGCAGAGGCGGGCAGGGGGCGCTCGCAGGTCCAGCCCTTGCCGGGCTGCCTGCTCAGAGGCCGAGGCTCGAGGAGCTCAGCGCTGCCGCCCGCCGGACTCTGCCGCCCGCAGCCCTATACCTCCCTCCGCGGCCGAGGGAAGGAGGGGGCTCGAGCTGCGCCGTCACCATGGCACCCGGCACACCTGTGCGGGCGAGCTAGGGCGCCCTGGCCCGGCTCCCCTTGAACTCTGTCCCTGCAGTCCCAGCTCGCATCCAAAGTACCAGCAGCCACTTGCAGCCCCAGCGGCCACGCCCAGCAACTCCCTTTTTAAGACGCCCAGCCCGGGTCCTCACTCTTCACGCGGGGACCTTAGTCTGGTCTCCAGACTCCTGGACCCTCTTGGGAAGAGGGGGAGAGGTGAACACACAGGAGGCCGTCAGGTGGATTGGGGAAGCCCCATGAGCTCTGAGCACCCCTGGGAGAGTGGGAAACCATGTCTGTTGGATGATTACTGGTGATGGAACTACCCAGTCCAGGCACTCTCCAGGTGTGCGCCTTTGGGTGATTTCTGTTTCTGCATTTGTGAAATGGTTTGGAGGGAGAAAAGATGGCATTATCAAAGTTTCTGCTCAGAACATAGTGGATGCTCAGTTAACAGACCCCTGAGCTGGACTGCAAACCACAGTTGTCCAGCCGTCAGGCACCCAACAGATAACATCCAAGATTCTGGCCGTGTGACAGACAGCTGTCAACTTCCAGGTGAGACAATGACCCATCTATTCCTTCCCTTATGGGGAGGTGGAGGATTCGTTCCCTTCTGAAACTCGCTGGCAGTACTGAGATCCTCCTGCAGACAAATGGCATCTCCCTTGGTCCGGTGGAGCCCAGCTGCGGAGCTGTCTCCATGAGTGGCTGGGGCCTTGGCAGCAGTGTTTGGGTGACACTACCCTGGTGACACTGACACATGGACAGGAGAGGTAGTCACCGTCACAGCCTCTCTTGGCCACCTCCTCTGCCATAGAGCTCATGGCCACCCATTAGGAGACATGAGTAGGAGAGCAAGTGTGTGAGTGCTCGCCGTGCCCGTGGGCCACTCGCCTCACCGTCCCCAGTGAGCTTCCCTAATCAGATGTCCCTGTGCCCCTTCCTCCTGACATGCCCCCTCAGGCTCCCAGGCACCTCCTGCACACACCTGTCTGTTGCACCCACTACTCCTCTGCATCTCCCTCTGCCGCCAGGCACAGTCCTGCTCCTGGGCCTGCTCGGTGCATCCTGATCAGTCCTGCTGTCCCTCCATGGTCCACCCTCGGCTCTCTCTCCGAGATCTCGGCACACCCTTAGCCCAGTGGTTCCCAGACTTTGCTGCACTTTAGAATAACCAGGGAAGTTTTTTCACCAGAGTCTTCCTTATGCGCAGGTCACAGCCCTTACCAGCTACTTCAGAAAGTCTGGGAACCAGATTAACAGTGTATAAAGACCCCTAGAGGCTTCCAGTGTGCAGTGGGACTCAAGAGCCATTGTCTGTGACATTCGGTAATATTTCTGCCCTGGTGGCTGTCTCCCAGGCTGGGCGGTGTCCCTCTCCCTTGGCAGTAGTCTCCTCTGGCTGCTATTACAAAACACCACTAGACTGTGTGCCATGAGAGCAGAAAGTTACTTCAGCACATTCCAGAAGCTGGGTAGTCCAAGATAGTCTAGGCTGTTCAGTTTCCTGGCTTGCGGACGCTGTCTTCCTCCTCTGTGCCCACGATCTTTCCCAGGTATGCATGCACAAGAGAGGGAGCTCTCTGAGGTCTTTATCAAGAAACTAATCTAGGGCTAGCCAGATAGCTCAGCAGATTAAAGCACCTGCTTAGGCAGGTTCAGGGACTGGTTTCATTCCCCAGCATGCTGTGCTGGCCCCACTCCTGGGATGTATGCCTGTAATCCCCCCACTTGGGAGGCTGATCACTATGAGTCCAATCTGTGTAGTGAGACCCTGTAGACCCTATACTAAATACATAAAAAAGACAATAATCCTAGAGGATCAGGGCCCAACCTTTCAGACCTTGTTTCAGTGTTTCCTGTCAGTCCCATCCCCAAGTACAGCCACACAGGACTCATTAGGGCGTCACATGTGGAGGCAAAGCAACATTCAGCCCATTGCATCCTTCAAGGGCATAGACCCTGTCCCATTCACTGCAATGTGCCTGCTATGGTTTCATCTAAGATGTCTCCCCAAAGGCTCATGTGTTCAGAACCAGGGCTTTTGGGAAAGTTGGATGGGGGCACTCTGGTCATTGGTTGATTCACCATTGATGTGGTGACAGCTGCTGACGTACTGCTAGGAGGTGGGGGTGCTGGCTGGAGAAGGTGGGTCCCTGGGAGGTCCCTTTCCCCTTCTCTCCCTCTGCTCTCTTCCTGCTCACTCGCTGCTTCCAGCCTGTGGAAGGTGGGCAGCTCACCACAGCCGTGTCTTTCCCTCATGACATTTCTGCCAACCATGGACTGAAGCCACAAGTCAAAGTAGATACTCCTTCTTGTGCATGTCAGGTACTTCATCAGATCCATCTCAGCATCCTTTCTGGATGCAGGTCCTTGAGGGAACCCACAGTCCTGCACTAACTTTGTGCACCTGCTTCTCTACAAGCAGAGTTGGAGATGTGTTCTGAGGTGCGTAGGAGAGTTGAGGACCTGGAAGCACTCCTCCCTCCCCTGAAGCAGCCTCTGAAGAAAATCTCCTTCCAAATATCTTGAGGGTTTTTTTTCCAAATGTCTTAAAATGCTTATTAGCAAGCTCTCCCCAAGGAGGCAGGTCACTGCTATTATCTACATTTATAAATGACAAGGTCTCTAATGGCTGACTTATTCCCACAGTAACAGCGCAGTGGCGGCGGCAGCCTTGACAGAGAGGCCAGATACGCCAAATAAGTGAGCTCCCAAATACCAGGCCCTTACAGGGACAGAGAGAACTCAGCACAGGGAGCCAGGAAGCTTGGGCATTCGTCTGGGCTCTCCATTGGCTCTACATACCTTTCCCACTTGCCCTCTGGAACATTCTAGAACATTCTGGAACACTTCCTCAGCAACTCAGTGACCTCATCTACAAATTGGGAAAGGTTTGGGCCAGAAGAGCTTTCCTACTCTGACAGTCTACCTTGTACCCTAGAGGGTCCAGATTATGCAGAATCTCCCTGAGCAGGGACTGGAGACACCCCAAGAAGTCCAACTCTGGCTGGGGTTAACATTCTAGGCAGCAATAGAGCTTTGGGGATCTGCTATAAGTCAAGAAGGACTCGGGCAGTCTTGTCAGGCAAAATCGTCTCTAGGGATGGTACCACTGAGGACAAGGTGGCAGCTTTCTGGAGGGGTTGGGATATCCCAGAGGCCTCTGCTAGCCCTCCTCCAAGCCACCACCTGGGCTCTGGACACTGATTCTAAGAAAGCTGGGCTGGTACCCAGCTGGTCCTTGCATACAAGGAAACACAGCTCAACAAGCCTGCCTGTGAGTGTACATTGTAACATTATTTGTCATTGTTAATTAAGGGCAAGGACTCTGAAGTTTCATGTCAACTTGTGGATCTGTGTTCACTAGAAAAGTCCAAAGGTGTTGACTGTGAGGACATGCATGCCCATAAATCACATGTGGATCTTGTCAAAGTATTCTGGGTAGAGACTGAGGCTCTAATTTGGTACACATGCATGCAGGTGCTGAGTGTAGCATATCCCCCAGCCCTGACTACATTTTTAATGTACCCCCTATTCTGTGATTCTAGTCACCTGATGACCATACTTTTGAGTAGCAAGGTCCTAGTACAGCTGCAATCTCAACTTTGTTTTAGGAATCCTCTTCCTTTTTTTTTTTTTTTTTTTTGTGGAACCGGGGATTGAACTCAGGCCCTTGCACTTGCCAGGAAAGCGATTATTCCACTGAGCCATCTCGCTGGCCCCAGGTATCCTCTTTTAAATCCTGATGGGCTGCAGCTGGCCAGATAGCTCAGTAGATTAAAGTGCCTGCTTAGGCAGACACAGGGCCTGGGGTTCGATCCCTGGCATGCTGTGCTGGCCCCACTCTTGGGGCACGCTGAGACAGTGATTGAGACTGGGTGTGGTGGTACGCCCCTATAATCCCAGCACTTTGAAGGCTGAGAACAAGAATCACTACAGGTCCAATCTGTGTAGCGAGTCCCTGTAGACCCTGTACTAAATATATAAAAAAAAATCAACCAATCAATCAATCCTGACAGGCTGGACCATCTTCCCACTCTACACTCTGGCCTCACTGCCTGAAGCCCTGCCCATATGAGATCCCTGTTTTTGCCCTGAAGGAAATGGAGAACCTTCTGAACTAGAAATGGCTGCAGTAGGGCGTTCCTCTGCGTGCTGCATGCAGAAGTAACAGAGGCTCTGGAAGATGCAGAGGTCCGAGTCCCACTTTGGTGCATGTGTGTGTACCAAATTACAGCCTCAGTCTCTACCCAGAATCCTTTAACGAGATCCATGTGTGATTTGTCCCTTCCTCAGGGATGGGCCCAGCCTTCCTGGCCGAGGCATTACTCAGAGCACAGTCTGGCTGCACATGGTTGCAAAAGATTTCCCAGCAAGCATCCCTGCCCACACTCTCCCAGCCCCGCCCCATTCATCCTGGGGCCAACTCACCCTGCCAAGAACTGTCCTCTCTTCCCTGGCTGACCTTCTGCAAAGGGACAGGCATATTCTGGGTAAAGACTGACTTCAGAGAAAAGTTTTGGGGTCCAACATAGTATCTGAGAAAAAGTCTACATTAACTCTTGTTATCTACCTTTTCTTTTTTGGCAAAACCAGGAATTGAACTTAGGCCCTTGCACTTGCCAGGGAAGCACTTATTATATTGAGCCATCTCCCCGGCCCCTAAATTTTTAAATATTTTTTGAGACAGAATCTTACTGTCACTGAATTGCTCAGGCTAGGTTGGAACATAAAATCCTCTTTCCTCAGCCTCCCAGAGTGCTGGGATTATAGGTCTGAGCTACCAGCCCAGGGAGTATGGTCATGCTCTCTCCCCACCCCCAATCCAGGTTTCCCCACATGAAAACCCTAGCAAAATCATGTGGCCCCTCAGCCCAATGGTGAGTGGCAAACCTATGGTATGCATGCCACAGTGGGAAACCAAAAAAGTTTGCCACTGCTGGCCCTGGAGAAACTGCACTGGTCCTCCCTAGAGGAGGAAGGGTTTGACAAATGGTAATGCCCCCGGGAGCCAACACTAGACAGGAACTCAGCAGGTATGAGTCCTCTCTGACCTCTGAGGTGGGAGAAGACTCATCCACAAAGCAAAAGCAGAGTCATCCAAACCTGAGAAGCTGCGCCCCTAGGGGAACTCCACGTGTGGCCCTTTCATTTCACAGGCAGGAAATAGGATCTGGAGAGGGCTCACAAAGCATGCTAGGACTGCTACAGAGAAGTGAATTAGTGTCTGTAACACGCAGCGACGCTGCCTGCTGACCTCTAGCCCACTCTGTGCCTGTTATATAAAACCATGGAGTATCTGGTCTGCAGTTCAAACCACACTCAAGTTGGACCCTTAGATGAAAAGACCTTGTTAACCTTGAAGCCAGAACCTAGATCTGTGGGGCTGAGAATCTGCATTTCTGACCCCCTGCTGTGCTGATGCTTCATGTCCAGGGATGGTTCTTTTGAGAACTATGGACTGAGAGGAATGAAGGATCAAGAGCACCCTGGTCGGCACCAATCAGGGGCACCTGGAATAGTGAGTCACCCTCCCCAGCAGTGGTACTTGGTGGCTCTGCAGGCCATGCTAATCGATCTGCTTGGCTGTCTGCTTGGGACAATTCTGAGGGTCATCCTGCTTCCACTCGAGGGCCAGCCTCCTGGAAGTCTGTGCACCAAGAATGAACCGAACACTAACCAAGCAGTTAGATGAAACCAATACATTCTTTATTGCAGGCTGAAGCTAGGGGGCTCGCTCACTCTGGGAGCCTGGATTTGGGGGTATCTGTGCCTGCCCAGGCTTTCCCCAAGAGGCAAGGGCACTCTGCCCCACCAGGGGAGAAAACAACTTCCAGCAGCAGGCAGCTTGGGAGAGGCAGAGAGGCAGGTTCAGAGGGCCTCACACGCCCAGCCCCAGCCTGTGTCCTAGTCACTGCGGCCACCCCCTTCATAGGGAGTGTTACACAGATTCCACAAAGACCTAAGAGGCCAAGGTCTCCAGGGCTGGGTTAGGAGGAGGCTGAGCACAGACTCAGGCACCTGAAGGGGGAACTAAGAGCCTTCACTTCCACTTCAAGGATGCCCCAGATGACCCCTAGGCCCCTGATTCTGAGTAGAAAGCACCTGAGATCAGCTGGGGACCTTGCTAAAATGCAGGTCCCGACTCAGGCTGCAAAGAAGTTGAGATGCTTTGTTTCTAACAGGCTCTGGCCGACGGTGCAGCTGCGTGTCCACTGACCATGTTTTACTTTGCCAGGCGGCAGCCATAGGACAGTTTCATGTGTTCCAAAGACGTGGACTCTTCCTTAAGAAAGCCCCACTCCAGGTACAGAGGGCATGGGGTGGGCCCAGCCAGGACTGCCCTGGAGCCTCCCATTGCCTGTATCCAGGGTGGCTGAATCCGGTATTGCTGGAGATCCTGCCTGACTGCCTCATCCTGGAAACCCTTCCTCCAGAGCCTAGAGGCCTTGGAGGGAACAAGGTCTCACTTCAGACACAGAATACTGAGTGACAACAGCTAATCAGTGTCCAGCCTATTGGCCCCTTGCCAAGAGAGGAGACCTAGGTGGAAAAGGGACACTCGGGGTGGGGGTGGTTCTGAGATGGGGCTCCTGATCTGAGCCCTGGGCAGCCTAAACTTAGGAGTGAAGCAGCCCCGCTCTGCCCAAGCGCTAAGGTCTCGGAGCCTCTCCAGACCCAGATAGAGGTACAGGCCAGGTGGAGCCGCGGGCACTGAGTTGCATGCTCCAAAGGAGAGGCATGGGAAGTAGACACTAGGGACTCAGCCCAGCTTTTACCAGAAGGCAAAAGCCTCAGGACTATTTTAGAAGGGGGTCAGCCACCCCCCGACTGTCGCAGTTTTCTCACCAAAAGTTCTACATCCTGAGAACCCCCAGTCTCAGGCAAAACAGGATGGCTGGTCACCTTCCTGCCTGGCCACACCCTGGACTCAGGGTGAGGGCCTTGAAATAGGACGTTAGTAGTGGCCTTAGAACTGGCTGGTTACAAACCCAGTAGTCCAGTGTCACAAGTCTGCCAGGCTGCAGTGACTCGGAGACCTCTGCCACAGACACTCATGCTTCTGTTTTCTCTGGGCTACCTTCCTGGGGCTCTGGGGTTGATAAGCAGGTCACAGTGGAGAGGGATGAGCATTCGGAGTCCCAACAGTCTCCTTCACCGCAAGGACAGATGGGGTAGGCCTGGTTTTCTCCTGGCCCCCTCAGACATTCTTGCCCTGCTTGCAGGGCTGGCCTCTCCACGCATGCCCAGGACTTCTGGTCAGGCCTTCACCAACCTAGGGACCCACAGTGCTGGAGGTGGGGCCCAAGAAGGGCCTCATTCCTTCAGTTGTCGGAAGCAACAAATCCGGAGGATTTTCACCTTCTCCCCTCAGGCAGTGAGCGGCTCTCAGCACTAAAAACAAAGCCTCAGCCCAGAGGGCCAGAAATGCTCAGCAGTGCTCTTCCCTGGGCTCACAGTGCCCAAGGAGTTGGAGGTAAAGCCTCCACGTGGCTCAAGGAGGAAAGGCTCTGGGCTGCCACCTCTCCTCCCGCCATGAGGCTCAGAGTCTGTGAAGTGCCGGCACTGCCTCACTTCTGCCCCCGGGGTGGTCCAGGGCCCACTACAGCTCTAAGCTAGCTGCCCGGGCTAGCGGCAGCACCCTCCCTCCACACGTCTGGCCCGCCCCCATCCCCCTAAGCTCAGGCTCCTGTGGGCCTGTGGGCCACCCTCCTCCAGGATGCCAGGCCAATGGCCTCTGGCCCTTGCCGGGTGGGCACAGAAGGTGACCTAAGGTGGAGGGGCTCGTGCACCCTCCGGAGACATGAGCATGTCAAACTTGATGAGGGGCGGAGCGATGACGCGAACCTCGGCGCTCAGGGGGTTGAAGCGGAGGTTGATGGTGCGCAGGGCTGGCATGGCAGCCAGCTTCTCCACAGGCACATCTGCTGGGAAGAGAGGCAACAGATTAGAGGCAGAGCTTGTGAGCAGAGGGACAGTAACAGGAGGCCCGGAATATCAGGGGGCGGGTGCAGGGCTCAGCTCCTGGCCCCCCACCCCCATAATAGAGCCACCAGGAGGAAAGCATTCTCTCCAAAGAAAAAACAATAAAAACTGGCATGAAATTTCAAAACATTGTAGGAAATTAACAACAGTTAGTGCATTGTATATTATTCTCAAAATAGTTGCTCATGTTACAAATACAGGCATGAAAAATTGATCAAACAATAAAGACAAACCTTTTCCAATGAGCTAGTAGCAATTAGTAGCATGACTATCTTAACTATCACATATATATATATATATATGTATAATTTATTTTTCCTTCTCCCCTGTACTCCATACCAGTATCCTTTTGAGCATTTTCTTCCCATTTCACAGTATCTACTGTACATTTGGATCTTATTCTTTCAGTTTCTTACACTAGGGAAACAAAATGTTTACACATGCAAGACTGATTCATTTTACTTATGAATATGGACTCAAGTTGCATCATTTATCTTAAATGTCTCAATTTGGTCCTTTGTTATAGCTGAGTAATACTCCATTGTATACAAATACCCTATCTTTTATCTATTCCTTAGTTCTTTCCAAGATTTTGCTGACAAATTGTGCTGCTATAAAAATGGGTGCACATATATTGCTGTAGTACAATTCTGGGAAGCTCTGAGGGGAACAGCATGTCAAATGGGACCTCTAAGCCTAGGCTGAGGAGTCTTCACACTGATTTCCAGTGGTTATACCCTCTACACTCCTACCAACAGTGGTGAGGGATTTCTTTTTCTCCAAAGCCCTGCCAATATTTGATTGTAGATTTCTTTTTTTTAAATACAAGGTCTCACCAGGCAGCTTAGACTCACAGTCAGTCTCTCCTGTTGTCAGCCTCCTCAGTGCTGGGATTACAGGTGTGTGCCACCATGCCCCTAGACTTGGCTGCTGGCTCAGCATGCCCAGAGGCATGGTTGGCATGTTATGTGGTGCCAGGGATGGAATCCCAGTCCCTTGCTTGCCTGCACAGGCACTTAGTCCTCTGAGCTATCTCGCCAGCCCAATTTGTTCTTTTATTTTTTGCTGGCTCAGGCTGCCTTAAGGGCGAATCTGGTGTGGTTTGTGGAGCTGGGGCCAAAACCACCATCCCTGCGCCTGACTGAGTTTGCCCAAGCAAGCACTTCAAACAACTGAGCTAATTGGCAAGCCCCCTGTTCATTTCTTGATGACAGCTATTCTGAGATGGAATCTGAGTGTTATAATTTACATTTCTTGAATGGTCAATGATGTTGAACAATGTTTCATGTATTTTGTCATTTGTATTTCACCTTAGAGGTATGCATTCTCTGATGTCCAGTTTTGGATAGGGTCTTTGAATTTGTGGGGGTCTAATTTTTTTCCATTCTCTGTGGGTTGTCTTTTCACTTTTTTTAAAGATGTATTTTTAGTAGTCTACAGGGTTTCACTACACAGCCCAGACTCATAGTGATCTTGTTTTTCAGCCTTCCAAGTGCTGGGATTGCAGGTGCACATCACCACATTTAGTCTCATTTGCTGTCTCAGTGTGCCCCAGGGTGGGGCTGGCACGGCAGGTCTGGGAGTGAACCCCTGACCTGAGTTTGCCTAAGCAAGCACTTTAATCTGCTAAGCTATCGGGCGGGCGATCCTTCACTCCGATTTTTGATGTGAGCTTTTTAATGGGATGAGAACCCAGTTATTCTTTGTAGTTTTTCATGTAGTTTTGGTTTTATATATGAAATCTCTGCATACCCATATCTTCAAGATTTCTACCTACTTTCTCTTTTCGTAGATTTAGATTTAGATTCATTTTGACTTGTTTATTTCATGGTGATAGGCATGGGTCTAGTTTTAATCTTCAGTATGTAGAGAGACAGTTTTTTCCAGTATCACTTATTAAAGAAGCTACCTTTCTTCTAGTGAA
>PVKA01042110.1:0-17622 GCA_004027165.1 Ctenomys sociabilis
GCCTAAGCTTGCCTAAGCAGGCACTTTAAACCGCTGAGCTATCTTACTAGCCCCACAAGAAGTATTCTTAACTGCCACTAAGGAAGAAAGGCAAAGACCAAATCTAGCTGCTTCATACTGAAAGGAGTTGATACAGAGGAGAGGGCAGGGCTGTCAGGAACCTTCTTCCAGAGAGCTACTTTAAGGAACCTTTGACTGATGCTGGAGTTCAGCAGTTACAGGCCCTCTTCAGGAGGTCTGTCTAGTGGAGCCTCCCCCACCCCCAAAGGAGTTTGGCACATTCATCATTGACTTCATCTGCATCACCATTTGGAGTTTGATATCCTCTGACAAGAAAAACAAATTTTACCACAAGATTAAAAATATATAATCCAAACATAAGAACCAGAATAAAAACAAAAATTGGGGAAGGAGCTAAGATAAGATCCTTTTATTTTTAAAGAACTGGAATAGGAATTGTAACCAGGTGAGACCTGCCTGTTTATGAGATTATCCATTGTATTTCTAATTGAGTTTTTTTATGCATTTGGTACAGGGTCTCCAGGGTCTCGTCACACAGATTGGACTCATAGTGATTTTCCTGTTTTCAGCCTCCCACACCCTGGGATTACAGGCTGCGCCACCTTGCGCTGTTTCAATCATGTCTCAGTGGGCCCCTAGGGCAGGGCCAGCACGTTATACCAGAGATCAAACCCTGGCCCCTGCACTCCACCTAAGCTGGTGCTTTAGTCCACTGAGCTATCTGGTTGGCCCTTATGATATTTCTTTTATTGTATTAAGATATCTTTCCAGCTCTTCTGAGTTATTTTCCAAAGACAACAAATTTCATTTATTAATTCACAAGTTCCCCTAGTTTGATCTGTAAGGAAAGCTCTGCAGTTTTAAAGCACAGTTTTAGTTAAGGAACTTAAAGACTCTTCTCAAGCTTCTATAGCTGTTACTGTGGCCCTGTACCCTCGCTGAACCATAATAGCTGTCACCCACAGCTCAAGGTGGAGACGGCCAAGAACTAGTGCACTTGTTGGAGTCCCATTTCTGTATCTATGTTACATCAGTGTCAATGGCTGGGCCTGAGGGTTCTGAAGCAGAAACAAAAATTTTAACCCACTCCTTTAATGTTAAGCATGCAGGTTCTTGCTTAGGGAACACGATTTTTAAAGGAAGCAGGAAAAGGATTTGTTAGTAGCTATAGGACACACTCAAGGTCAGAGTGTGGGTGCTAAAAGAAATAAGACACAATAGAGCTGGGATCTGGGGGTCTTCTGTGTTTTGGGAGGTGGAAATCTGTGGAATTCAATAATCTATGGTCTTAGACTTAGTCTTAGTCTGTCTTAGTGGGTGGGTGGGAAAGGTGGGCCACCCCTAGTGAGATAATGGACTGCTTCTATAGGAAATGCCAAAAGGGTGGTCCACTCTTGGGTGACCCTAGGCCTTTACCATTTCTAAATTAAAGGGAATGTTAGACACATTTGCAGCTGAAAGGGAGTTCTCTTTTGGGAGAAGAAAAAAAAATTTTGAAAACATCCTTGGCTTTTGTTCTGAAGCTGAATCCAGGCATAGTGGCTTATACCTGAAAGCAGGGCACTCTGGAAGCTGAGGCAGGAGTGTCTCCATGAGTCTGAGGCCAGCTTGGGCAATATAGGTGAGTTCAAGGCCAGCCGACCCTACATAGGGAGACCTTGTCTCAAAACAAAACCAATAAATGAATAAATACATGGAACAAATTTTAAAATTGTTACTTTCTTGTCTCCTTTCTACCTAGCTTTCTTACTTCCAGCCCCAAAATCTCATTATTCTTTCATGCATCTTTTGGTTCTACTCTTATGAGACAGGAGATTAGGGCATGACAAAACTGGCTGGGAAAGCAATCCTAACTTATTAATTACAAAATCCCAGGACAGAGGGAAGAGCCACTCCCAAAGCACTCGGACTTCTCTTGCAAACACAAGCAGGTGTTCAGTAGGATGACTGGGTGACCCAAGAACAGTGTGCAGCAAGTTTTTGTCACTCCATTTTCTTGGTATGGTGGCTGTCATACTACTGTAGTGTGGATTTCTTTTCTTACTTTTACTCAGCCCAAATTTGCTTGGCAGAACCTATTTGTGCTTCTCCTAATCGATCCTTTCCTCAGGACAGAAAGAGCCTAGGAACAACTTCCTGAAGGAAACTTCAGTACCCCAAAACCAAGTAACATGTTTGACTTAGTCAACCAGAACAGCAAGTAAGGCCCTTTGGGAATTTGTTCATTTCTCCCCCAACTGACCTCATGTTGCCAATTTCTGTGATAGCTCAGCTTTCTCACTCTTTTGGGGAAAAATAGCTGTTGGTAACTTGGTAGCTTGTGTGAATAGCTGCCCACATCAGTTTACTTCTGTTTATATCCAAAGTCTCATCTTCACCGTTCCCCTAGATGGACTTTTCCATCTCAGAGCATTACTTTTTTCTAGTTCGGTCTATTTTGGTTCTTCACATGAGTCAGCCATGTGTGCTCTGCCATGTTTCACTTCAAGGGGCCTCATAGTTCCAGCAAGCCTCACCTTGCAAACAGGAGCTGTGCCTCTAATTTTAAGGTCCAGGTGGGCTTCCTCCATGTTTTCTTTTGAGTGAGCTAGATCCTTTCCGTATTACTCCTAACAAAACATAGGTAATTTAGAAACATGTAGCTGATGGCCTGGCCAAAACAAAAGAACAGCTAAACTCAAGGAAATGTGTATCACTCCTAGGATTTTTAAAGATTTCTTTTTTCTCAATAAAGAAGTTTCAGTCTCTCCTGCCTTACATACAGTAGCAAAGTTTTTATTGTGGGGCAAATATAATGTGTTGTTTCTCAAGTGACTCTACCCTGCTTAAGTAGGGCCATCAGATGTCTTAACTAGGCTGAGAGCATCCCAGAGGGCAGGACTCCACCCTGATCTCTTGGAAGTTTCAAAGGGCTGGGTAGTGCCTCAAGTGGAACCACATCCCTCCCCCTGAGGATACAATGGACCCAAGGCTGAAGACAAAAAGTCCTCAATAGAGCTTTCTTCTATGCATCTATGAATATCACCAGCATCATCCTGTCTTCAGAGAGAGAGACATCACTCTAGTAAACACTTGAGTTTCCCAAGGAACACTGTGTAGGATCACTGGGTCTTCTCCTTCTGCATAGGATGCTATCACAAGGACCCGAGACCTACTTGTCTCTCTCTAGAGGCCACAGGATGAGCCATGGAAAACCTCATGTACCATGCCCCACAGATTCCACACACTTCACCACTAGGCCACATGCTCGACTAGTGTGAAACACAGACCCTGCCAATTTAAAAAAGGAATAACTTATCTATTTTTTTTATCTATTTTTGCAATACAGTTTGGGTTCAGTGTGAACTAGGAAATAATGAGAAATGGGTGCAGGGTGGCAGTTTGACTTTTTTTTCAATTAAATTTCTTCTGCTTAAAGCATAGGAAGTAGAGGAAAAATTACTTCTGATTTTTTGTTTGTTCGTTTGTTTGTTTGTTTATGTGACTGGAGGTGAGGATCGAACCACAGTATCCAACACCTGTGTTTCTATAAGCAGGCATTTAAACAACTGGAGATAACTGGAAGGCCCCCTAAACAAGTGCAGATGCCAGGGCTTGAACCCATCTTCTGTTCAGTCTTTTGTGAACCTTTATTTCAGGAAAAGCCCAGAAAATACGGTTTTCAGAGTGGCCCCTGAAGGAGAGAGAGATACAGTAAGCCTCTGACACATCAACACTTAGGTTGCGATTGTTCACAGATGTACTATATAAAACTCATTTTGTTTGGCTTAGGAACAAATGCAACTTATGCATATTCTCCCAGAATAGAACTTACTTATAATTCACAGACTTGCCGTGTCTTTGATGATCCTTGGATCCCCCACTAATCTCTCAGGGCTTTCTGCCATCTGCATAATGAAGAAAATTCAGATGGGACCCCAAACACTTAAGACCCAATTGCTAGACATGTTCTTTTCTGTGTTGAACAATCAAAACCTGCAAGAAGGTCAAAAGAGAAAAGTAAGAATTCTTGCTGTTTCAATTGGTAGTGCTTTAAACTCACCCAAATCACCTAAGGGAAAATCAAACACTTACTGAGTGCAAGCAGTCTGGACACTGGGTGGGCAACCTCACCAAGCCACCACCGAGGCACTGTTCTGAGTATGAGACATCCAGTGTGCCTGACCTAGAGGGTTGTCTATCCCCACTCCAAGAAGGCCTGGGCCAGGCAAGCCCTTGTTTCATTATTTAAAAAAGCTATGTTGAGCCTACTATGCCCCTGTCCATGGATCTCACCATTTCCTGTGAGGAGTTCTGAGTAACCCTAGAGTCCATGGGTGAACCAATATGGTTACTGTGTTCTGTTTTGAATGATGTTTCTACATTTTCACCATAGTTGCAGCTGAGGAGACCTCTGGCCAGAGATTCTTTATTCATGCTATGATGTGTCACTTTGAAGTCCAAGGGCCAGCCACTGGCAAGCAGGTGCAGGGCCCAGGGTTTTGATTCTGAGCAGGCTGTGCCAGCCCCGCCCCCCCGGGGCATGCTGAGACTGTGATTGAGATCGGGCTTAGTGTTGCGGGCCTGTAATCCCAGTTCTTGGGAGGCTGTAAACAGGTGGATGACTATGAGTCCAATCTAGTAGTGAGACCCTGAACACCCTATAGACCCTTCCCTAAAATAAAATAAAAAAAAAATAAAGTCCTAATGTTAAACCATGAATTTTTAATTGTCCTACTTCATTGCTATTAGAAAAATTAGTGGTACCTCTCAAATTCCAACAAAGGCCAAAATCATTTTACCTACAGCGACTATGCCAATTCTACCTAAACAAATTAGCCAGCAGGAGGATTCCATTGCATCGCATAATGGAATACCTGACTTAGGGAAATCCTTCTTCCTGTACACACCAGAAAAGAGAAATTGCTTTGGCTGTCTTGGCTAAAGGTTAGCACAGAGATGAGAAGGTCTGTCTTCCCGTTAGATCAGATCAAGGCTATTCTGGAGACCAAAGGTTACTGTGGTTACCAGACCAGCTTGCTAATGGTTAGGAAATGCTCTTACACACCCTTGTGGTTATTATAAAAACATGCACTATTCTTAATTCTGCCTCTGTGATACCTACCATTCCAGAAGTTAGCTACTCTGTGAACAAGTTATTTGCCATGCCTCTGGAAGCAGGCAAGGCCTCAGGGACCTGCCCTTCCAAGACCATGCAGAAATGTGGTTCACCAATGGAAGCACACAGCTGCCAGTCTGCAACAATTAATTAAAGTAAAACCTCTTCCCCCAGTGGCCTTTTCTCAAAAGGCAGAGTAACAACTCTTACTCAGGCATTCATATCAGGCTATCATTGTGGTCAGGGTTTACAAAAGGATAGATTTAATAAGTGACACATAATTTATAGGATTACTTTACCCTATCACATTTTGTGTCTTTGACCCAAAGAGTCAAATGCAGAAGAGTGCAGGAGATCTGTCCACATACTAGAGACCCAAAGAATCCAGCTGAGGGCCTGGATCCCATGGTGATGCCCTCTGTGAGTCCAGCTGGAGGCCTAGAGACCACAACACTGTCTCACATTAGTCTACATCAAATATCTGCACTGACAAGGTCAGTTTTGGAAGCTAGCAAGTCTATGCCAGTGTGATGAAGTCTGTGCCATCAGGCTGAGAGATCTGCACCGGAGCCAGGAAAAAATGCTTAATGTTAGGACCAGTGCTCCTCTGATGATGACAGCCATCCTCGGGGGACAGCAAGGACCTGAACCCCTCTGACAATAAGTACAGCCAAGTTCATATCAGGAAAACAAGCATAAGAACCTATTCCTTGAGTAGCACATAAAGAAATGTGGGAAATTATGTCCCTTGGGAAGGGGGGTGGAATGAGAGAGAAGATTAGGGCAAGACAAAGCTAGCTTGGGAAGTAGGTATGACTTGTTAATTACCAAATCCCAGGGCTCATGGGAGGAACAGTTCTCAAAGCCTTATGTTATGGTTTGTGTCTAGTTGTCCCCCCAAAGCCTCATGTAGTCATGGGGTGAGGATTTCTAGAGTTTGTGATTAACTCATGATCCACTGGGATTATGTGTGATCTAAGTCCGGGACTATGGGTCTTAGTACTACTGGGATTATAGGTCTTAGTACTGCTGGAATTATGGGTGTGAGTACTTCCCCCAGCCTGGGGCAGAGAGCCTGCATGTAACATAAGAGACAAAGAGACAGACTTTTTGAGTGATTGCTCTTTGTTGTCATTGTTCCTGTTTGACCACCATGAGCTGCTGCTCTCTGCCATGTGCCTCTCTGCCTTGGAGACAGCTGAATATGGACTGAAACCTCCAGTAATTGTGATCTAAATAAACCTTTTCTTCCTTCATTTTGGGTGTTGGGTATTTGTCCCATCAATGAGAGAAGAGTAACTAAGACACCTTACATATGGACTTCTCATGAGTACTTGAGCAGGTTTTCAATGCAATGGTCTAGAACTCATATAAGCCTGAGGAGCACATGATACAAAAAAAGACACACTGAAGTTTTGCCACTGTTCTCTCTTACACAGTGTTCCACTCTTATGTTATAGCTATACTTCTTTCACTACATCTATTTGGCCCAAACTCCTTCTGAAGAGCCCCTTTATATCCAGCTTTCAATAATATCTTGCTAGTGTTTGTGAGTGTCTTGACCAATTCTTTGCTCAGGACCAAAAGGACATAGAAAACACCTCCAGCAGGACACTCCAACATCCCAAAATCTAGTAACATTTCTTCTAGGTGCCAAAGACCTGGGTGTTAAAGTGAGACCTGTGTTAATCATAACTAACACATAATAAAGAAAAAAAAGTGACCACAACTGGAGTTGCCCAGAAGAAGTACTGGAGTCAAAATTCTGCTCTTACCCAGGCAGATATGCTCATTTCCTCATGGTCCTTTGGCTTATAACATACGGCTGTCATGGAATTGAAGGTGCAGCACTTGGTGGCCTGGAGACATGTTCCAGAAGACTCATGAAGAGACTCAGTTAAGGCTCTGTAGAGCTTACTTTTGGAACCATGTACAGAGCCTCTCAATCCCTCTGTCAGTGGCATCTGCCAGGTTGAGGCATGGCCTTGCCTAACAGTGTCTCTACACAGGAGATTGACTCACGAGAGCTGTAAAATCTTATAGAAAGACCCTATCATATTTTGTGTCCTTGTAGACCCTTGAAGGGCCAGGGTCAAAATATTGGCTGGGCTCTTAGCCCACTTTCTTTCTTAGCTTTGGCCTCCAGACTTCAGTTGTTGAGCATTCTGGAGATCTAGTATTGTAGTCTAGATATCAAGCACCTTGAAATATAAAGTATGACCAAAGAACTATTATTTTTTACCTATAATGATCATCTTAGAATTTAAATTCCTGTAGAATGCTTTTTTTTTTTTTTTTTGTTTGGAGATATGGTCTTTTTATGTAATTCAGGCTGGCCTCAAACCCATATGACCCAAGCTAACCTCAGAGTTGCAGTGATCCTCCTACATTAGCCTCCTGAGTGTTGGGATTACAGGATTGCACCACGATGCCCAGCTGCCTGTAAAATGTTAACAGATAAAACAGGAGAAGATTCGAGATCAAAAGCAACGTAGCATTTTAGCATGACAACTATGATAACATTATTAATGTTAGTACCATTAGGTTTTGTTGTTAATCCAAAAAGCATTTAAATTTCCATTTTATTATAAAATAACTTTTTTCATTTACATTTATATAACTAAAAAAAGTTAAATTTCAAAGAAACTTTTATGTCATGTTATCTTTTAATAGAGTGATATTTAAATAGGATATGTTTGTTTATAGCTATAGTTTACAGAATGTTAATGCCTAATCTCTAGTCATTAGAGTGAGGTTGTCTGGACTGTATGTTTAAGAACCTCTAACTGGTTTTTTATCTTTCTTTTTGTGTTTTTGAGAGAGGGTTTCACTATGCAGCTCAGACTGGCCTTCAACTTACTGTGCAGCCCAGGCTGTCCTTGAAATCACAGTGATCCTCCTGCTTCAGCCTTCGCATGCTGTACCAGCATGTCCAGACTAGGTACCTCTAACTGTTATAGCACAATTACATAAGAGTCACGCAAGCATAAGCCTGAAAAGATATCCACATCCTGTGGCCAACTGTCTCATACTGACTGACATGCACATTTCATCACAAGTAGCTGAAAAACAAGGGAAAACATATAATGGAAGATCAGATACACAAGACTCAAAAAAGTTTGAACATTAGTAATCCTTTTACAATTTTAGGTTTATAACAATTTTTTTTTTTTTTTTTTTTTTTTTGGCAGAACCAGGGATTGAACTCAGGCCCTTGCATTTGAAGGGAAGCACTTATTCCACTGAGCCATCTCCCCAGCCTTAAGGTTTATAACAATTAATGAACTAGACTAGTTTTTTTTTTTTTTTTTTTGTCTTTTTGAGACAGGGTCTCACTATGCAGTTCAGGCTGGCCTTAAGCTCACTTTGTAGCTCAGGCTGGTCTCAAACTCACAACAATCCTCCTGCCTCAGTCTCCCGAGTGCTGGGATTACAGGCATGCGCCACCATACCCGGCTTTAGATTTTTTTCTATAGGGCAACAATTAACATATTTCGTCTAGTAAATTAACATCAAGAACTGGAAGAGCCAAAGAAAAAAATCATTTCAACTACAGTAAAGGTCAGCAGCACAGCACCTGCCTGGCAAGCCCAAGGTCCTGAGTTCAGTTCTGCTACCAAAAAAAAAAAAAAAAAAAAAAAAAAAAAAGCCAACTATAGTAAAAGGGTCTTGAGAAGTATTTGCCTAATAGGTTTTACATCTCTGATAGTTGGACTGAGTAAGGAGTACAGGCTAGGACTGGAGAGGAAAACAGAATTCCATCTCCTGAAACAGAAATTAGTATCTCTCCCAAACAAAGGGAGGCCACTGTTGCAGGTGCCTTTCTCTGATACTTTTTTCTATCTCCTTGGCCTATTCTTGGTGTCAGGTATAGAACATACCAGTGGACCTGACTAGAGAACCTAAAAGATTTGTCAGAGACCGGGGAGATATCTCAGTGGCATAAGTGACTGCTTGGCTTGCGCAAGGTCTTGAATGTGATCTCTAGTACCAAGACACAGAGTGCAGTTTTATCTTTGTTCTCGCTTCCTTTTTATTTATTCAGTTCAACCTTTCTCTTCAGAGCCAGTTTCTGTCTTACCCTTCTTTGTTTTTTTAATGTATTTTAGTACGGGATCTACAGAGTCTCACTACATAGACACAACTCCTAGTGAGCCTCCTGTTTTCAGCCTCCCAGCCGCTAGGATTACGGGTGTGCCACCACGCCCAGTCTCAGTTGTAGTCTCACCACACCACGGGGGCGGGGCCGGCGGGGCTTGTGGTGCCAGGGCTCAAACTACCCTTCACTTTTGCCTTTTTGAATAAGCTTTGCCATTGTTGTTGTTGTTTTTTTTCCTGTCATTTTATTCATTTTTTTTTTCATTGTTGTTGTTCAAGGCTAGAGAATCCCAGTATCTAACTGGAGAAGGAGAGGCAAGGCAAGCAACCTAAACATCGTAACACTTAGTTGGCAAGCCACTTTTTAGAAGCAAGCTGACAACAGTAGAAAAATTAGCTATGTAGAGTGAGTTTGGGCCAAATAAAAGTAGGAAATAAAGCTCCCCCTACAGCATGAGAATGGACCACTGTGCAAGCAAACACACAGTGGCAAAAATTTGATGTTGACTGTCATTGTTTCCTCCACACCTCAGGCTAATGTGAGGTCAAAACCACCCTATCAAAAACCTGATCATATTCTCAAGATAAATCCAGGTGCAAGGCTTTGGGAACTGCTCTGCCCATGTGTTCTGAGAAGTTGTAGTTAATAGATTACAGCTACATCCCCAGCCAGCTTTGCCACATTCTAATCTCCCCTGGGATCAAACTGGAATGGAAATCGAGACAGCTCAAGCTTGACATCCACTTCTGTGAGCAGGAGGGAGATCACAGCACCCCAGTGATTCCTGTCCTTCCAGATGTTAGAACAGCAGCTCCATTTGTTGCCTTTATAGGACTGAGAAAATCTTGTGTTGTTTATGAAGTGTTTGCTTCCAAAGCCTACTCTATGAGGAAAATGACCTGTGGCTTTCCTTGTAGACAATGCAACAGAACACTCTCTCTTCAGAACTTCCCTCTGTTAAAGTTACCATGACTGGGGCAACTAGGACTCTTGCCTCTCGCCTCTTCTGCCAGGTACAAACTTGCTGCCTGGGAGGACATCTCCTTCACACTCCTTCAGTCAGCCTCCCTCTCATTTAACCCTGCAGTTTCAACTTTTACTGTTCCCTGAGAGAAAAATGGTGCTGGTGTCAGCCTGAGACAGATAACCCTGCAATTCTGAAAACCCCCTTCCATAAATACAAACAAACCTTGCTCCTTCCTCTGCCTTGATTGGCAGCTGTCAGCCAGTACCTCTTCACCTTGAGTTCTGGACTCAAAAGCCAGTTGACATGCGCTCAGTGTCCCAGAGCTTCAAAATTTTATTTATTCTCTTTAGAGAAGTCCTTGCAGTTCATCAAAGCATTTCCGATTAATGACATTTAAGCTGCCTGATGAAAATGCACAAAAGCCGTGCTACAATATCTGGCAGAAACTAGTTCACAACTTTCTGGCTTCTGTGAAATCTGCCTGAACTCAAAGGTTAATCGATGTTTACTCAGACTACCAGCCCCTGGGTGCACCAAGGGGTCTACCTTTGCAAACAACTGGATTTGGTCCCTTAGGGCTACCACCCACATTGGCCTCTGTGCTCTAACAGCCACTATTCTAACTGAGAAGTGGACAAGCTCACCTTAAACTAAGACCTAAGTGTCTAGGTGCTACATGCTGTACTGGGATGAATGGTTATAAAGATGGACACCAGACAGATGCTGAGTATACCATGTCTATGGATGGAAGTAGCTCATTAGGAATGAAATCTTATAGGCTAGGTGTCCTGTGATCACCTTTGACAAAACTACTTTGGCCAAAATTCTCCTGCAGGGAAGATCTGCACAAGAAATTGCTTCCTGCTGCTATTTGGAACCTGTCAGTATGACACAAAATAATCAGATGCAGAGGCTTACCCTCCCCTCTGAGAACCCAGTTGCCTGAAACATCAATCCCAGCCAGAAAAACTTTGCACAGTGGTCCCAGATCAGAGCCAGACCTTCCCCTACTGTTTATTCTGAAAACTAAAGCTGTAACACTGGCACCCATAACCCTGCAGCCAGCTCAGGCTTCAGCATCTGTGTCACTGGTCCTAACCTCATACAATATAATGAACTCCCCTCCCCCATTTAAAGATATATAGATAGGTTATGCAGAAATAAAGCATAACCCTACAGAAATGGCTTGTAACCAGTTAAAAGACAAGATATACCTGTAGCCATTCTTGCACACACATATAATCTAGATACATATTAACTACCTCTCCAAGTTTCAGAGATCCACTCTTAGATCTGCTGAAAATTTTACCTGGACATCTTATCTTGTCTGAAGCTCACTTTAAAAAGACAATGCACTCAAAGCTGTGTTCTGGTCACTCTGGAGGCTGACCAGTCCACACACAGCTGAAGTCCAATACTATCACTCACAGGATTGTTCCATACCTATTCCTCTGGATCTGTGTGCCTTTCTAGGATGTTTACCACAGTCTGTGTTCCCTTGACCCCCTGCTAGCTGTGGTTTTCCATTAATTGACCTGGATTTTGCTTATCCCAGTCCTTCCTTCTGTGAACCCCTGGTGGCTGTGTTTTTTGACTTAAATTCTATAGATAGTTGCCCCAAGGTCAACAAAACATTTGACCAAGATTTGATCAGCATCCAAGACATATTGGATACCTGTTAAATCAAATTAACTCTCTTACTCCCTTGCCAGAGTATTGCTTCAGAACAGACAAGCCTAAATTATATCTCTTCCTAAAAAAAACTTAGGAAAAAAAAATATATAATAAGATAATCTGAGGAAGCTTCTCTAGGACCCATCCTAGGATGACTGACTGCTTCTTCTTGGGCTTTGTCTCAAAAGATCATATGTAATACACCCAGCAAAGATTTATTTGGAAAACTGAAATGTAACAGAAGCCCCTGCCACACACACATGCACCCCAACGTACTTCAGTTTCTTAGTTGCCCAGGTACTAGTTTCTATTCTAGTTCCAGTTGCTTCTGTCTATTAGCAAAAGCTGGTCACTGTGATGCACAGTGTATAAAACAATCATCAATTGAAAAGCCATTCTGCCTCTACTTCCTGCTTGTTTGTCCCATATAATCAGAGATCAGGGTCTGATATTTTAGAAATGGTCCCAATCAGTGCTGGTCAATGTAAACAAATCTGCCTCAAATCTGAGGTGTCATTTCAGTGTTTCTGCTTACTGGTGCACTTTGAATCTGTAGTGTGTGGACAGATTTCCTGCACTCTTTTGCATCTGACTCTTACCATTGAAAGACTTCACTCCATGTTCTCCTAGCCCTCAATGTTTGTTTAAAGAAGACTACTGTTATTCTAATAGGTTTCCCATTATAAGTTTCTTTTTTCTTTTCTTAAACAGCTTTTAAGGGTCTTCCTTGTGTTGGACTTCTGGGATTTTAACTAATTATGTGTTGTAAGAGGTTCTTTTTTGGGCATGGTTATTTAGAATTCTATATGCCTCATTTGTCTATATGTTCAATTATTTTGCTATGATTGGAAATTTTTCTACTACTATGTCTACAAGTAGATTGTTTTTATGTTTTATGCTATCTTTTGCTTTTTCTTTAACTTCTATTATTCTTAGGTTAGTTTTCTTTGAATGATCTAACAGTTGTTAGATTCATTTTTTTCATGATCTCTGATTTTTAGTGTACCTCTGAATGAATGTTCACTGACATCCACCCCCTCTTCTAGTTTTGACCTTCTCCCATCATATTGGTCATTGCCACTGCTCATAATTGGAGCACAATTTTTTTGGATCCTGGATTTTTGTTTGATACCTTCTCATGGATTTTAATTCTTTATTCATTATTTATATTAATCCAGCCTTTTATTTGTGTATGGCTTAAGCTCATGATCAATTAATCAATGAAGTCCACAATACATTGTCTTTAGGCTCATAGAACAGCTGCTTGATCTTTTAGCTTTTTGATCTTTGCTGTTTGCTTATTTGTTTGATATTTGAGTTTCCATTCTTATTCCTTCAGGCCATTCAGCAATTTTTTTTTTTACTTCCTCCTCATTAATGTCTATTGGATGAAGTATGGAGGAATTAAAAGCTTTGGCGAACATATTAATGCTCTCTTTTCTCATGTTTCTTTCTGTGTTTGTGTGGGTATGTGTCTGTGTGTCCCTGGGTGTGTGCTAAAGGTTTACTTTTTTTGTTTTTTTGTTTTTTTTCATTATTATTTTTAAAGAATACAAAATAGTGATAGAAGAAAATAGCATTACACATGATACAAGATTTCACTAAACAAACTAATAGGAATCCATCATTGGTTGCTGTATTACATGATTCTATGTGCAAATAAGTTTTTCAGGTTACCAAATATAAATGTACAAGTTTTGTTTTAAAAGAACAATAACTAAGAAGTTATAAGAAATTCAATAGAGGAAAAACAATCAGAGTACAAACAAAAATTGTAAGCATTAACTGTTCCTTTCTTTATTTTTTTAATATTCATATAAATAGAATTCTCAAAGTAGAAAAGAGTAGGCAATAAATATTTAAAGATTTAAAATTCTCTGAATTTAGTTCAACTGTTAAAACCACATTTCCATGAAAAATGAACCTTTTGCACAAGAAATTTAAATAAAATCATACCAAGATACACAAAAATGAAATTGTCCAAAACTTATTATAAAGAAAAAAAAACCATTAAAGAATATACATAAAAAATATTAGCTATGGAAGAACAAAATTAAATAGCATCTTAATCTACATTAGAAAGAAAAAAAAGGACCAAGTGTGTAAGAAACTAGACCAATTAAAGGACTGAAAGGAAAAAAAAAAAAAGATCTATCCTCTTTGAATTTTATACTTAGCAAGCATATCTTTGAAACCTAAAAGTAAAATATTTTCCAGTTATACAAACTTCAAATATTTTAATACCTCCTAACATAGACAAAGTAACATGAACTTTGTTTTTGCCAAACCCACTCTTTTTTAGGACAAAAAAAACAGTCTTTTTTTTTTCCATTTTCTATGCAAAACCACAAGGAAAAAGCCTGTTCTCAGCCACTGATAGGTACATTTTTTTTGGCAGAACCAGGGATTAAACTCAGACCATTGTCAATCCCGCCCACACCCGCCTAGCCCAAGAGGCTGACTTATGACAGCAGGTGACTCCAGCGACCTCCTGGATCCTTCACCCAAGCCTTCCCAGTGAGTGGGAATTTTCATGACTCACAAGGCTTCCCAGATCAGTGAGTGTGTGGTGAGTCTGACAAGAGCCTTTGGCTTCTTCCCACGCACACTACCCGGATCCCCTGCCCCAAGCCCTCCAAGACAGTAACCAGCCTGAAACCTCAGGACCCACTCACCAGCAACTCCCTGGATCCCCTGCCCTAAAGCCCGCTGAGCGAGTGGGAATTTCCCTGACTCCCTGGGCATCAAAGTCAGTGAGTGTAGAGCTCCAGGCCCACCACACCGGACAGACATTTCTCAGAAACCCCAGTCCTACCCCATGGCCCAGCGTGTGATTGAGGGCCCCAGGCCCAACACACCAGAGGGACATATCCCAGCCTTCTTGGGTTAAGGCCTATAGCACCAGACCCAGAATAGGTTGACTGAGCCAGCACAGCCTACCCGGTGAATAACATCCAGTATCCTTTTGGGAGCCCAGCAGACCCACCAAAGCCCAGGCCTGCCCACCTAGAGAGCGACCTGTCTGACACAGGAGGGTTGACTCCAGCAATTTTCCAGATCCTCACCTCAAAACAAGCCAAGACAGTGGGAATCTCAATTACTTGCTCTGCATTCGGTTCATGCTCGCCTGACCAGGGAACCAACAGAAGGAAACCACAGGAGCTACAGCAAAAAGGAACTGAACACAACAGCTAGATCCAGGACACGCATACCTGGATAATCTCAAACTTAATAGACTGGTACCTGAATCTCATAACAAACTAAGGTTGTAGCTCCGCCAAAGCACTACAACAAAGTTCAGAGGTCAGTGCTATACAAAACGACAAAGACAAGGGGAAAAACGTAGTCCCAGGCCTCGAATCCACCAGCAAAGGCGGGAACACTAGCTCAGCTGAAATGAATGAATTAACAGATACAGCAGGAAAGGAACAACAGCAGAAAGGTATAGAGGAAATCAGACAAGAATTAATTCCCCAAATAAAAAAAGAAATACCTGAATATATAGTATCTGAAATAAAGAATCAATTCCGGAAACATTGGGTGGAAAACTATGCTCACCCAAACAAGTACAGAGAGCACTATTCCAGCTGAAATGTATGAGTTAACAGCATGTGAAGAAAAGAAACAATAGCAGAAAGGTCATGAAGAACTCAAAACAGAAATAATTTCTGAAATCAAAAAAGAATTCTTTGAAAAAAAAGAATTCTTTGAAATCATAGCATCTGAAATATAGAAACAAGTCTGGAAATATACAGAGGAAACCCAACTTGGAAGGAACACTGCAGAAAAACAACTAATAACTATCTCTTAAAAAATTGAGGAGATCAGAAATATGATGCATTCCTTGAGTGAGCAATACAGAAAAGAAATAGAAAACATGAAACACAGCCAAAGAGATATAGAAGAACTAAAAATATCAATCACGAGTCTACAAAACCATTTGAGTGAAAGTGAAGACGGAGTCTGAGATCTTGAAGACACTGGAACAGCTAGTGAAAAGGTGAGAAAGGATCTCTTAAAAACAACAAGAATGCAGGAAAAAATAATCCATCACCTGCAAGATGATGCCAGGATGAACAATGTGAGAATAACTGGTATCAACGAGAATGAAGGAGGCAATACAAATGACATAAAAAGAATTTGGGGAGAAATAATCTCAGAAAAACTTCCCAAATATGAGGAAACAATCCAAAATTCAAGTCACTGAAGTATACAGAACACCAAATAACTTCAACCCAAGTAGAAACACAATGAGACATATAATAGTTAAGATCCCAGAAATCCAACACAAAAATAATATACTGAAAGCTGCTAGAGAGAAGAAGGAGCTCACATTCAAAGGAAAACCCATTGGAATTACAACCAACTTCTCTACACAAACAATGAAGGCAAGGAGAGCATGGATCAGAGTTCTTCAAGTCCTACACGAAAACAAATTCCAGCCCAGACTATTATACCCTGCAAAACTCTCTTTTGAGTTTGATGGAGAAGTGAAATACTTTCATGACAAAGAACAACTAAAGAATTTCATAATGACAAAGCCAGCCCTTCACAGGCTGCTGAAAGATGTTCTAGAGAAAGACCACAATGACTGGAACTCTGTGAATGAGAATGGAAAGAACCTACTAAACAGGACAGACAATTAAACACAGGGTACAAAGGAGTAAACAACACCAGGTAAATATCATCACAAACATAAGTCAGCACATTTCAATTATAATCATCAATGTAAATGCACTCAATTCTCCAATCAAGAGAAATTGATTGGCACAGTGGATTAGGAAACAAAATCGAACAATATGCTGTAAACAAGAAACACACTTAACTCAAAAAGATGTTCATAGGCTCAAAGTCAGAGGATAAAAAGCAATACTACATGCCCCAGCACCTCAGAAAAAAGCAGGAGTAGCAATTCTATTCTCAGACAGCCTCAACTTCAAACCAAGAAAGATCAAACAAGGCAAAGAAGGCCACTATATATTGGTCAGAGGAAAAATTCAAGTGGAAGAGGTAACATTCATAAATATCTATACACCAAACACAGGAACACCCAACTATATAAGACAAATCTTAATGGACATGAAAAACCTAATATCAAAGACCACAATCTTAACAAGAGACCTTAATATCCCCTTATCTCAAAAAGATAGATCAACCAGACAAAAAATTAGCAAGGAAGTAGCAGAACTGAACCAGAGCTTGGAATAAATGGACCTGGTGGACATACACAGAGTGTTCCACCCAACCACAGCTGAACACACATTTTTTTTCAGCTGGATGTGGGTCATTTTCCAAAATAGACCACACAGTAGTCCAGACATCATGCCTAAGTATATTCAAGAAAATAGAAATTATCCTATGCATACTATTTGACCACAATGTAATGAAACTGGAAATAAATGACAAAAGTAGCCAGAAAACCCCACTAAATTCATGGAAACTAAACAACACCCTACTCAGCAACCAATGGGTAACAGAAGAAATTCAACAAGAACTTCAACAATATCTACAATTCAATGAAAATTCAAGTACACCTTATCGGAATTTATGGGATGTGATGAAAGCAGTTCTTAGAGGGAAAATCATAGCTATGAACTCACACATTAGGAAAACAGAACAGGAACAAATTATCACCCTAATGTTGCACCTCCGACAGCTAGAAAAGAAGAGCAAACAAAACCCAGAGCACAGAACTCCGCCATCTTGCTCCATCCCGCCCGCCCCCGCCCAGCTCCTGAGACCAGCCAGAGACAGCGCGGCCGA
>PVKA01042111.1:0-17388 GCA_004027165.1 Ctenomys sociabilis
CACCCAATGATATTGCATTCAGGACAGAAGATTAAAGGAGGGACAGGTAACAACCTTCCCAGACAAGGACAATTTCTGGCACTCATCACCACTGTGCTTCTCCACCAAGAACTGCAACAGGAACATCTTTTCATTAAAATCTAGAAGCACTAATTAATACTGTTGCAGAGATGCCTAAAACACACAGAGGAATCCTTAGAATACAGACATATTCCGGGTTCACTAAGAGGACAATGACAGTGTGATAGAATAAATTCCCCCTTACAGAAAAGAAAATTATAAACAATAAGGTAGTTCAAGTCAATTGTCAGCACACGAAAATGACAAAATTATATACCTACCTATTGAGAGGAGAAAAGAACTAAGGTACAGTGTACACAAATCCCCGTGCAGAGTGTGATAAGATACATGGCAAACAGGAGCCACGGAGGCTGCAGTTCACAAGACTATGAGTGATGCCTCTGCACCCGTGACACCTGCTCCGGTCACCGTGCTGGCGGCTCAGCAAGCCTGGGGATCCGGGCCACGGACGCCCCTGACTTCCATCTTCTTCCCTGATCATCTTTAAACCTCCTCTTCTGTGCTTCACGCGTGGGCCCAGCCTTCCGCAGCCAGCATCTGCTACAGTGCCATGCCCGGCCGTGCAAACTCTGCCCCAGCCCAGCCCAGTAAACCCTTTGTCCCCTGCCTCCTCCTCCCAGGGTCCTTGCAGTCTCTTCTGTAGCCCTCCCTCATCCACAAATACAGGGTTTCTCACCCTCCTCCTGCTTCTCATTCACGCCACAGGAAGGACCTCCCACTCCGCTAACATGACCCAGATCACTGGCGCTTAGAGCTCCTGGGGGCCTCCCAGCTGGAGCTGCCCCCTACAACTGGCTGCCCTTCCTCTTTCTCCCATCTCTGCCTCTGCCACTGCCAGCCTGCCTCCAACACCAACCCAGCTCAGTTCTCACAAGGGAGCTGCCTCTCTTCCCAGAGTGCCTGCCTCCCTTTCTCATTCTCTGTTTCTCGCTCTCACTCTCAAACTCCTGGGCCCACATCAGGACATTCACTCACCCCAGGGCATCCTCACGCCCTCATCTGGATGTGCCAGTGTCCTCTGAGAGACGATCTATGGGACCAACCAACACTTCTCTCTCATACCCCACCAAAGTGGTATGCAATAGCCTTGGCCTTGCCTCACCTATAATATGGTTCCTACTGGAAATATTTCTTCCAGACCCCCAAAGCACACACTGCTCAGTTATCCGTTATGAAACTCAAACACTGTGGGTCTCTGGGGCCCATAAAGTGGAAATGGTGTTTTACTGCCATATGGCTTTGCTCCAATATAAACATGATAAGGGGAGCCTCTGGCTCAAGGAAAGCAGCTGTGAATTCAATACCCCTAAGAGCTGACCAAAGTCTGCAGGTGCGATGGCAAACAGGCAGAGGTCCCCTAGGTAGAAACCCTTGTTGCGCTCAGGCGTAACCCTGCCCTGCCTTCTTCAGTCAGGAACTAGTTTGCATCAGTGTCCCTTTTACCCTCTGAGATCTATCCCAGATCTCTGATCTGTTAGTCACCTTCTCTGCTGATCTTCATAACTATAGGAAGCAGATCCCATTTGTCATCAGTTCCTAAGATCTCCACATTAAGGATTGTTATCAGCTCACCTTGACCTTCCAACAAAAGATAGAGCTCTGGCAGGCCAATGAGGAGGAAGCTGACCAGACACCACACCAACCCTAACTGCCCTGAAGGCACAGCTGTGGTTCCTGATTTAACCCCACTGTGAATATTAGGGGCCCAGTGGCTCAGCCCGAATGGCCACTTTGGCTGGCTGCTTGATTGCAGAACTCAGGAAAATCACACACAAGGCCACCAATTACCCAAGCTCCATGAATTAACTCAACACCAAAATGAAAACCCTCCTGACACTTTAACCAAGTATAGCACTATTAACCCTCAGGCCCCTGAGGCTCCGACCTTGTGAACTCACTTCATTTCCCAATCTGCTCCTGACATTCATACCAAGTTTGAAACAACAAGTCTGGGCCCTCAGACCCCACAGGCAAACCCACTTAATCTGGCTTTCTGTATCCTTAGCAGTAGGGAGGAACAGTTAAAAGAGGACAAAGAAAGGAATGCAGAACTGCAATGCTAATTTCGTGCTATGGCACTGGGGACAGCTATCAAACCAAAACTAAACAGCACGTTGCCACCAAGCCCCTCCTAGAACAAAGAAGGCCACTGGACTTGAGCCAGCCCCACCACACAGCCACCATCAGGACCTTGGCCCATTGCAAGCTCAGGGGTCACTGGAAGTGCAATTGCCCTGGACCCCACAGAGCTGGTAAGTCATCCAAGTTCCTGTCCACACAGGAGATCTCACCACAGCTCCTGATCATCCCTAACTGACCTGCTCAGTCTCACCACTGAAGAGGACTGATGGAGCTCGGGGTCCATGCCCCCCATCAAGATATCTTTGTCTGAGCCCCAAGTCTTCCTGCACACTCAGCCAAGACACTCTCTTTTCTTGTAGACATGGGTCCCACCCACATTTCGAGCTCTTCCTGAATTTTCAAGCCGCTGTGCTCGAGCTGTGTTTCTCCTTTTGGAGTTCATGGTCAGTCTACATAAAAAAATCAAGACAGCATCCGCCCCCTACCAATTGCACAAACACTTTTCTTGTCTTACCAATGTCCCCAGATGCTTGAGCAGGGATCTCCTCCTGAAACTCCACCCCTCTATCATCTTCCCTCGTCCATGCACTCATCCTCCAAACTCAACTTCTGCACACCACTACTTCTTCCCTTCCTCCTGGCTCATTCCTATGTCTATCCCATAGTTTGGGACACCTCTACTCCCACTCATCCACCCACATGAACCCTGTGCTACTTCACCTCAGGGATCCCTCAGCTTTCCCATGTGTTGCTCAATATCCAATAGCACCCCCAAACCAACAGGAACTCAAACCCATAATCCAAGGTGTCTTCGACAATGGTGCGCTTAAACCTGCCCGTTTGCCTTGCAATGCCCCTACTCTTTCTCTACTCAAACCTCATGGTTTAAGATCTCAGGTGTGTCAACAATACAGTTACATCAATCCACCACTTGTGCCAAACCCCTACCCTATGCTCTCTCATATGCCCCCTTCCACTACACACTTTATGGTGCTAGACCTCAAATACACCTTCAGCTCTATCCCTCTATAGCCTGATGGGCACAAACTCTTCGCCTTCAAGTGGACAGACTTAGATGCCCTCAAGTCCCTACAGCTCACGTGCACAGTCCAGACTTGGGGATTCAGGGATAGTCCTTACTCCTGTAACCATCCTCTGGCTACTGACCTGGATAACGTTCTTCTCAAACTTGGCACTTTCTCAAGTGTGCAAAAGATCTTCTCCTCCTTCCCCCTCCCAGGCTCTAGACATGCAGCACAGAGCTGCCCTTCTTAACTTTCTCTCTCGTCAGCGTTTCTCCCGCAAAAACTCAAATGCTTCACTGAAGGTCAGACATCAAGGGTGTTCTCCCTCCCACTACCTGCTCAACCACTCCTGATTGCAAAGCACTCCTCCATGACCTTCAAGCATCTACTACAAAGCAACAAGTTCTCAGAAGAAAATCCTTCTCCAGCTTATGGGGGCTTGCAGCCTGCCTGGGCAAACTCAGTCAGTCTCAGGGGACCATGGTCCAATCCCCAGTTCCACAAGCCACAGCAGACCTGCCATTAAGGAAGCCTGAGTTAGCCAAAAAAAAAAAAAAAAAAAAAAAAAAACAACTCCTTTTCCAGCAAGTTCTACCATTTTTGATCTAGCTAACTACTTTTGCCTTTGGATACCTAGCTTTGTTTCCCTAGCTCAACCTCTCTATAATGTAAGCAAGGGCTCATTGTCAGAAGCCCTTGACCCTAGTACTACAATGCATTCTTCCTTTTGCAAGCCACAAGAAATTCTTCACTTGATCTTAGCCAAAAGGCCGAGAAGCGATACAAGCTACAAGAAATTCTTACTCTCCCAAGCCTAACTCCACCCTTTACTCGCTACACTATCTCTCAGAATCATAGGGTAGCAGGAGTCCTTGGACACAAAAAGGGGCCTCTGCTCCTAGCAGTAGCATACTCATGAAAACAGCTAGACAAGAGAGTTCACGGAGGCTGCTTGGCCTCCAGAAGTCTCCTCCTTTAACGTTCCTCTTGCTTACCAGGTCTGCAGAGTCATCTTTGGAACCCGAGGCACCCTACGCAGATCCTTTACATTCAAGCTTGGGTTTGTCTTGTGCATGACCCTCCAGAATGGCTCACTGTTTGCCATTCTACATGCCTTCCCTGGATGACCAAACAACCCCACAGGGTCGTGCTGGCTGATCCAGCTGACAGAAGAAAGCCTGCAACCTCAGACCATAACCCTCAGACCCATCCGTTCCACCTGTTTCCCTCTACACAGAGAAGTTCATTTCTCAGTCAGTTTCAGATATTAGATGAGCATTAGCTTTTGCTCCACACTACTCACTTAAATTTTTTTTTTTTTTTTTTTTTTATGAACTGGAGATTGAATTCAGGCTCTTGTGTTTGCCAGGGAAGCGCTTAATGTCCTATAGTTGGAACTGGGAGAAAACCAGGGAGAGAAAGCAAAGTGATCAAAATGGCTGCCTTTGTTGCGGCCTCAAAAGAGATCCTAAGTCTGATTTTCTGGCCTCCAAGTGGAGCTCAATGACAATAAAGCTTATCTGCTGCTGTTGTCAGAAGCCACACTATCATAAGAGGGACTGCCTCAAGAGGCCCACAAGCCATGCCCTGACTGACAAGGCAGCCACTGGAAAGGAGACTGCACTCTGAGGCGGAGGCCCCAGATAGTCCTCAACTTCCCAGATGGTCCAGTAGGACTGAAGGGCCCTGGGCCTGTCTCCTCCCTCTGGCTGGACTGTTATCTGCACCTGTCACCTCCAAGGAGGAGCCCTGAGTAATCATGACTATAGGAAAAACCCAACCTATTGCTGGACATTGGCATAGGTTCTCTTTGTACTTCTCCAACCCTGAAAACAGACCCCCAAGGACAGATAAAATCCTGTTGGCATAAAAAGTTACAGATAGAGCTAGGCCTTGTATTTGTAACAAAACTCAGCCTCAGTTGTAGGTAAAAAGAAAAAAAGCTCTTAGCAGTGCCCCTTGTTTACAAAGGAGGCCATATCTAAAACGCTGAATGGGACATTAGCTTAATCTCCCTGGATGCAGTACATTAGCCTAGTTGATTTCTGATGTAACTCAGGTATTTCATGCAGATAGTTAATACAGGTGCGACTTCTCTTCCCTAACTCTAGAGGGACGTAACCTCATACAGCCCAGGTGAGCTGAGTCGTCTCAAGGTTTCTTGTCTCATTACGAGGGAAGCTATCTTAACATTCCTTGGGCAGGGCTGCCTGCAGGAGTTCTTAAAACCAAAAAGTTATATCTTACTCAGGGGGCCTCAGAAATCTGATAGAAGCTGCAGAAGTTAGAACGGTTTGCAGGAATGAATTTGTACAGGCATGTTTGCTTCTTTGGCTTTGTCTCCTCCTGATTTAAAAACTATTGCACCTGCCCAAGATAAAAATGCCTAGCGTCTATCACGGGCCTTTAGATAGAACCTCTGGAGACGATCTCTGACTGCAGGTTCACAACTACGACCCCTTTCAGACTGAAGAAGTTAGAGTAGTCATCCCCAGTGGTTCCCTCACGACAGCTCAGGTTACTTCAGAGGGGGGAATGTTATAGGCAGCTGAATTAGGTGCAAAAGAGGAAACACCCTGGCCAATACACAGCTCTAGCGGTGGCACAAAAACCAGTGCGGCACCCACAGGTGACATAGCCTGTCCCCCCACCCTGAGTTCTAGAAAAGCCCACCTACTCAGGCCCTGTTGTTACCATAGAACTATATTTAGTGTTTTTGGAAACCTTTTCTTCTGTGAAATAGCAGAACAATTGGGCTGTAATGCAGCCAAAGAGAAAAATTAGCTCTAGAGATTCATCAAAAGAGAAAACTAGGGACTTCTCTCAGTGTATAAATGACCTGACACCTGCCTTAATTGGACCTGTTCTCCTGTTTCTCTTGGCCCTGACTATTGGGACCTGTATCATAAACTTGATTATGTTCAGTTAAGTATGTTCGACAAAGAATTCAGGCCATCACGTTGATCATACATAGAGCTGACTACCACCCTTAGATGTAACTGAAGAATCAATGATTTGATTCCCAGATAAAAGCAGTGGGGAATGTCATGGTTGCTGGTAGCTTCAGGCCAGGGTTGCCTGGAGATAACCCGGAATTTTGTGGGAAATTGCTAGGAGGAAACTCATGTCCCCCTAAAATGGTTTCCTGTTAGCTACTCTGAAAAATCAATGTAGCCCTTGTTACTTTTCTATTGGGCAAAGCTGGCAGGGACCTCTAGCTTCTTGAGTGTCGCTTCTTAGCTAAAGTGCAGATCCTTCAGTCTGCTCATGCTGTTCACAGCTGAGGTGATTCTACCCTAACTGTATCTTGTAAACACAGCTCACGATACAGGCCCAATCCAGGGCAAGCTACGGCCTAGTCATTAACAGCTTGCAGCTCTGTCAACCAGGATGTAGTTTTTGTTTATTGGTGTTTTTGTTTTTTTGGCAGAACCGGGGATTGAACTCAGGCCCTTGCACTTGCCAGGAAAATGCTTATTCCACTGAGTCATCTCCTCATCCCAAGGATGTAGTCTTTTGCTCTAAAAACCTGTGGTTAACTCTGTTTCAGGGCTGGTTGGCTGCCTTCCTGTGTGGAGTGCGGCTGGACAGACACCAGACCAACTAGTAAAGGCTCACTAAATTCCGATCTGTTCTGGTCTCAGTCTCTTTGATTTGAATCCAGTACAGTACCCCTCATCCTCAAGCTTCTAGAAACAGCACAAAGCAGGTGGCATCATTCACTCCAGAGGACACCAGACATAATCATACCCTATTTCTTAAAGCAATACCTCGGCTGACACAGAGGCCAAATTATCTGCATACCCTTCTTATCTTCTCCCTCTTGCCCCAAACATGCTGCCATATCGTCAATACTCACTTGAACAACTCCAATTACTCCACAACCAAACTAGAGTAAAAACACGGATGGAGGGACCTTCCATGGACCCCAGTTCCTCTTCTAAGATCAACAGCAACTCGCACAATTGCCTTCATGTGGGTACCCAAGCTCCATGTAAACTTCTAACTACCCATAGCTCCCTGAAAACCAGCATTTGCCAACTCACCCAAGGTTGCCATCTCTGTGTCAAAGCCTCTCCTCAGGGGCACCTGCCTCCTCGTTCTTTCCCAACCCACCAGCTTCTCAGGCACACGTGGCGTGAAGACTGGCAGATAGATTCTACACACATGGCTCATGAGAAGACGTATGAAGAGCTTCCTCCCTCTGTAGGCGCTTTCTGGGGATGGTCAAAGGCCTTTCCTATCACCCGAGCCTGCACACAGTTTCTCCAACTCTCATCCAAGGGATTATCGCCAGATTTGGCTCACCCGTCTATCCACTCAGACGATGGACCAGATTTTATCTGTCAGGTTACCCAGCAGGAATCCTCAAGTCTAAACATTACTTGATATCTACACATACCATACCATCCACAGTCCTCAGGGAAAGTAGAAAAGGCAAATGGGCTTCTAAAACACACTCTCAGAACTCATCCTAGAGCGACAATTGCTCTGGCCTCAGCTCCTTTCCATAGCCCTAACGCCCTAACTCGACTCAGGGCACTTTGAGGGCAATGACTGGTCTCTCTGACCTTTCGCATGGCAGGCCATTCCTGTTTCCCAACTTCCCTACCTCACAAAACCTCCCTCCCCCCCATCAATGACTACCACAACACTCTCCTTCCTCCAAAACCTTGGCACACCTCACCAACCTCTCCCTTCCACAACCAATAGATAACTCCCAACCAAAACCCCCTACACCTCCTGGACACTCAATGTCCCAGATCTTCTGGCCATATAGGACTGCAGTCCAAGCAGACCAACCCTCAGCTCCTCATCCTCACCTCAGAAACAGCAGTCAAGGCTGCCAGCTCTCCTTCCTGGGTGCACATCACTCAGGCTGAGCAGTGTCCTGCTAACCTCGACACCTCTGACCCCACTCTCACTCCCAGGGAGGTCACCCCAGCTTCTCTCCCCTCCCAGCTCTGCCTCAATAAGCATCCCTGACATCTGCAGGTAACCTCGTGTACTTCTTCCTCATCTGGTTCCTGATCCTCTGCCCCGAGCTATTGCTCATGCTCAAGTCCAGGTTCAGGGCTGCCTGCACAGATGCATTCCCATCCTGCTTTGGGATGACAACTTGGACTCTGTTCTCCATCCTCACCGAGCCTGCCTCACAACTTTACAGCACGACTCTCTTTAGACTCTGGGCTCTTACTCCACTCACAGCCACACCGTCTCAGCCATCCCCACCTCCAGTTTATAATTTTGATCCCACCAAACTAGGCGGGTCAGCTGGTCCCCACTCCACCATTGTGGCTTCAGCCACTCCTCTATTTGATGTCTGTTGGTGTTCCTAAAGTTCTTTTATAAGTTCTAATGGCACTGCCCTCTGCCTTGTTTCACATTTGGGTGCAGCATTCTACCTGTGTCCAGAAAACCCAAACTACCCGCCCTGGTATGACATATTATCCTCTTGTCATCCCTACTGGCACTGTGAATCAATAGGATTAAAATCACCTTTCAGCTTCAGGACAAACCACGATAATCACTTTTTTTTTTATAATCACTTTTATAATCATAATTGTATAACCCTATTACACATCATATTTATAAATATGTTCTCACATTACACTATTATGCCATCAACTAGCTTCACAGTATCTTCACATGCAGAACGTATTTTCTTTCTCTATTTTTTCAAATCATAATGAACAATCTCAAATGGGTTAGGAAGAAATATTGGATGAGCTTTCCAAAACCTCTTAATGAAGATATGTTCACCAATAAACTGTAAAACATCCACAGAACCATTGCACACCGGCCCAAGAGTCAGGCTAATACTAAGCAACATGCAGCATGAAAAAGACAATGATGTTAAAGAAGACAATCGACCAACTGTTTAAAACTTCCTCAGTGTGAACTCTGCAGCTAGCACAGAAGCAGCCATCAACTCCCATTCAAAGCGACTGAAGTTCGACTGATGGAAGCCAGGGGTTGACTGTGGGTTAAAGAAGCAAGTTCCTCCGTGTGAGAGAGCCGGACAGGGCTTTGGAGCACTTTCCTGGATATTCAGTCTGATGACCTCCAATTTACATATGTTTCTTTGCTTGGGTTTTAATATTAAAATTTATCTTTAATTTTAATTTTTTTTGAGACAGGGTCTCACTACACAGTTCAGGCTGGCCCTGTGGTGACTGTTGTAGCTCCTAGGCTACGGTGAAACTCCCAGAAATCCTCCGGTGTCACCCTCAAGAGCGCTCACAGGCATGCACCACCACACCCAGCTCTTAAAATCTATGAAAATTTAATCAATTTATTAAAAAATGGATTATATTAATAGTATTGAAGTCTATGAACACACTATTTATTAATAGTGTATTAAATCACTGGCAAATCCAATGTCATGAAGACTTAACCCAATGTGTTGTTGTAAGTAATCTTAGTCTTAGTTTTACATTTAACTCATTTTGAGGAGAAATTTTATATGGTGTGAGGAAAGGATGCTTTTACATGTTTGGAGAACAAATCTACCTGTCAAGGAGAAAAGCTGCTAAATATGATGGTGGCAAACCCATACATTTATACACACAAGATGGGTAAGGCAATGATTGTGAGCAACATCAGATCATGGAAACTAGCAGTTAATTGGTAAGATCCTCACCCTGACTAACTATACCTGCTGATACCTGTGAACCAAGCAACTGCACTGAAGATAGCAAGGTGTAATAGAAGGGTCACACATGGAACACCTGTCATTCTGGTATTCCAAATATGTTCTTCTTGCCATGGCATACCAATTGTTATCATACTATCTCTCAAGTAAAAGGTTTTTTAAAAAAATAAAGGGTAATAAATGAGAAAAAGACAGAAGAAAAAAAAAGTCACAAGACTTTCCTGCTACAATGCTGCCTATGGGGAGATTTCTCAATTCCTGTGTAAAAATATGTAAGTGTTTGTTCATATTTTTTAATTATTTTTTTCTTCATATTCTGTATGGATTTAGAGTTTAGTATGTCAATACTTGATGGAAAATACCTGTTCCATGTTATGCCTAATATGTTTGATACTTAGACAGATAGTTAGGGTACACTGAAATGCATATGTTGCAGGGTAATATTAACCTTCTCTTCTGGAGGGTTAACAACCTAAATTTGCAAATCAAAAATTAGAGAAAAGGAAGAGCAGCAAGGTCAGCCAGCATTTTGGCCCTAGCCTTTCAAGGTCAGTGAAGACTCAGGCATTGGAGAACCTATACTGTAACATCATGGGACTCAGTTGTGCTCTAAATTTTCTGATCAAGGAGATTATGGGGCCACAAAGCAAAGTGATCGATGATGTAAAGTGTGCCTAATGAGAGTCACATGGAGCAAAAACATTCTCTCAGGCTTTCACAGAGAGCAAATTGGTCAAGCAATGGTCATGACTCATCCACATGGCTGACACAAGCAAAGGATCCACAAAGTGTGGTACAGGGTTACAGGATAAATTCTGAGGGTACATAACTGACCTTAACAAATACAAAAGTTACTTTTCTTGTTATATAGGTCTTGCTTTATCTTGGTCTTAACCATCCAGCTAAAAAGTATAAAAACAAGGTACATAAAGTAAAGCCATATTAATATGCTAAGCTGTGAAAGGCTCAAGTCAACAAATTCTGCGGATAACCCACTACTATTGTAGACTGCTGGACTGTGTTGGATCGTTTTACTGAATTCATGCATGTACAGTGTTTAGATGCCAATGGAATACCCATCTCTGACAGGACTAAACAAAACAAAAAAGGGGATACAAAGGAAGGACCATTTTGTATTTATATATACAAAATAGTCAGGATAGAGACATACAGCTACTTTCACTTAATTCAATGAGTAGAAAGATTGGTACTAATAGTCTTTGGACAGGACATCCTGTCTGCTTCTCGTACTATGGATAACCAGGAAGATGATAACAATGTACAAATAATTAATTATTGAAACTGTCCTATTAATCATTTTGGTACTGTCTCATTGCTATTTGTTTCTCAATGAGAAACAAAAAGCTAACCTGTCCACACACTATCTATGGAAGGGGTCTTCTTCCATGTCCATAACATTCCAAGGGCTTTTGGCACACATTTTTAAAAGTAAAATAAAAAAAAATTAACCATAGATACCTCTACAATGTTTGTAGCTCACTGTCAATTCTAATCCATTTATTTACAGTTAAGTCATTATTGCGACAAGATAATTTTCATTATAACTGAGAATAAGAAATTTAAGAAGTTGAATTTCCTAGGATTTAAAATTATGTTGTGGAAATCAATTTTTAATTTTCATTTTAAGTAAGTAAACATCTTATAAATGTAAGACAAAAAAATTAGAAAAATGTCCGGCGCAGAAAGGAAAACTCAGACACACCTTGTCTTCTTCTTAGAAGGGGAGATCTCGTTTTATTGCGGAAGTACAGCGGCTTATGTAGTATAGCTAAGCCAATCATCAGCAGTCACATATTAGCATACAGCCAATCTCGCTCTGTTGCCAGGCAGCCATTTTATTCTGTCCAAACTGACAGGTAGGGCCACACTCTACTTCTTGTTACTCCAAACATGCCAAGGTCAAACCCACAAGGAGCACCAAGCTGTTACATTGTTACCCAGGGATCCCGAGCTGCTGCTTGCACCGCTCCCAACATCTCCCCGTTTTTTTTTATTTTGTGTAGGGGAGAGTAGAGGCTTGACCCCGTTTTTTTTTAATGTGGGCCTTTGTAAGTCATGGATATTGTAAGTGATCTTTACAAATTTCACCCGCACCGCCCGGTGCCTTTTGTACGGAGATGGGATCTTGGGCACCAACCCATGTGCAGCCAAGCTTGTTCTCCGGAGACTCCGAGAACAGGAAACCTCGTAGATCTCCCTGTAGTGTTCTTATCATACACCCTGCACTTTATATGGCGAGGGGAGAATACTAAAGCTAGTAGCAAGCAGTTTTGGCTCAGTAAGCATTGAACATAAGGACAATCTACACTGTAGGCAGTGACCTATTTTCCATCGTGTAATAGAAGACCACAGGGCCTTTTCAGGGGCCGTCAAGCCTAGTAGGACCTCCAAACCATAGAGCATTCCTCAGCGTGTAGCCATTATGTATCTCTGACCTTGTGACGAGGAATAATGTGCGGTGATTTGTAAGTGTGGGAAAGCTGTGTTGATCAGGCACAGCTGAAACCCACTTTTATATGGCATAGGGGATGTCACACCATAGCCAAAATTATCCCATATGTCACATCATGGCCAGCCACGTCTCTGGGTTTTGTCCTTTATCCAAAGCCAACAATGTTTGTTTTAGGACAACATGGCTCCAACGCTGTCTGCGGACCATTTGGCATATCAGGAACAAACTTTTTATGGCCCCAAGAAGAGCCAGGATGGCTATGGCGCCTATACCAGCCCATTTTTTAAAGAAGGCAAAGGTCTTTTTAATCCATTTAGACAGGTTACCTAACGACAGAGCAGTGACTGAGGTGGCATTTAGGCGGGCAATCTCGAATTTTTGAATGTTTATGAGTTGTTTTAACTCACGCGACCAATTGTCCTTTAGATATTGGCTGATGTATATAGAAATGGAAGAATTGACAGGTAAGGGGGTCACACACACTCTTTCAACGTTGGCAACACAGCTCGTGCTGACGATCTCGAACAGTTGTTTAACTTTTTTTTGTAAAATATCAACTCTTTTATTAACTCTCAATATGTCACTAAGGAATTTGGAATTGATGTTATTTTGAGTATCCAGGATATCTGTTGTTTGTTTAACAATAGTATTAATTTTAGAAGTCATCTTTACCTGAGAGGTAAGGGCTACAGCAGCTGTAGCAGCTGCCGTGGCCGCAGTGACTATGGCAGCGACTATGGCTGTTGTGATGCCAAAGTCTCGCTTGCCTCTGATAAGTTGGATCAATGGAAAACTTTCAGGTTCAGCCTGAACAGGAATAGGAACATATTGTGGGACCTTCATAACAATGAAGGTGGAGTTAGAAACATTTATACACTGGGTAAGGGTACAATTTGTTGAAAGATTACAATTTATCTCTGAGGAGCTAGTCTTGATAACCAAAAATAAGTAGGGGTTTTGGAGACAAACTGATTATAGCCAGAATCGAATGTCTATTGTGCCAGCGTCCCAGTATAGTCCCTAGTATGAGGATCCCTAACAAAACCAATACTTGCACCGCTTCTGGCATCTCCTTTGGCGACATGGTTGTCGGGCCCTGGATCGTCAAGTTGTGAGTCATCATCATTCTGTTGATCCTTTGGTGGACTGTACACTCTGGTCAATTGCTCTGGAACCCAAACTGGATTACTTTCTTTTTCCTGTGGAAACACACATATCGCCCCTCGCGTCCAGCTGAGGACCGGAGCGGGGTCTTGCCAGGTACCCGATAGGGTGTCCTTCCATCGCACCCATTGAGTGGAAGGTTTAGGAATGCTCCCGTGACCAGCAGCAGGGGAGGAACCCTGTGAATCCAACTGTAAAAAATTATAAGTAAAAAGTGCTACAGAGAGTCTAGCTCGCGGTGTCAGCCCAAAGGCTACTCCCTCCTTTTGTTTTTGTAGAAGGATCTTAAGAGTTTGGTGGGCTCGTTTTATAATGTCTTGTTCCTGTGGATTATAGGATATGTCATAGGTGAGGGAAACTTTTATTTGTTGACAAAAGGAAAGAAAGGTTTTGTTAGTATATGTAGGCCCATCGTCTGTTTTAAGGCGTTGGGGCTTGTCCCACGCTGTCCATGCGGCAAGGCAATGTTGAATTACATGGCTTGTTCGTTTTTCAGACTCTAGGGAAGCAAAAATAACATGGGAAGCAGTATCTACAGACACATGGACATATTTCAGCGAGCCAAATTTTGAGTTGTGAGTTACATCCATCTGTCAAAGATGGTTAGGGGTCAGGCCCCGGGGGTTAATTTCCTGGGGAGGTGTTACCCATGTAACCACACATGTTGGGCAACGCCTGACAATATCTCGAGCCTGTTCTCGAGACAATTTAAACTTGATCTGTAGGGTTCTAGCATTTACATGAAAACATGTATGAAACTGTTGAGCCTGTAAAAGGGGATCTAGGAGGGCAAGAGTGATAAGCGGTCTAGTAGCAGTATCGACTCTTGTATTGTTATCAGCTAGCGGTCTAGGAAGACTGGAATGAGCACTAATATGATCAACAAAGAAAGGGTGTTGGCGCTGTAAAATGAGAGAGCGTAACGGAAGAAACAGGGGATGAACAGTAGAACTGTCAAGTATTGGTCCCGCTACCTCTAAAACAGAGAGAGTACCGACCACATAACTGGAATCTGAGAGTAAGTTAAAAGGCGAAGCAAATTGTTGGAAAACTGTAAGAACTATCTTAAGTTTTGTTACTTGTGGTTGTCCTGGTTTAAACTGAATGGTTATTGGTGTTTTTCCCTGAACCATATATGTACGTATACCTGTCTTAGAGCCATCAGTAAAGATAAAAATAACAGGGTGAGCGGTGACAAATTGAAGGATGGGGTTTTTAGGATATTGGTTGTCTATTGTGTCTAGAAAGGTGTATCGGAGAATGGCCCATATATCTAGGCAGGCTATCAGTGTTTCTATATGTGAAGTTTGATAGGGGACCTTGTCGTGAGTGTCTAGTGCACTTGGGTTCCTGGGTAAGGGTCACACAAAGAATCGGGACACGGGGGATGTAGAGTGAGAAAGCAGCAGTTGTTTTTGTATGTCACTTTTTTATTTACAGCTAATTTTATACAGTTTCTCTACATAAGAAGAGCATGCAGCTAATGAGCCCAGGTGTACCACATCATTTAATGTTAAACACAAATATCATAAATTTCTGTCTGTACTTTAAAGCCTTATACTTTTGACCTCACTGTTTTTTATTTGTTGGAAACAGTTAATCATATAGAGAAGAATGCCATGTTTCGTCTAAGCAAGCATACAAACTTTTTTTTGTGTTATTTTTAGCCTCTAGCCACTGTCTTTTCAGCCCAATTAAGCAGACTTTGTCCTTGATTATGAGAACTCAGGGGAAGAATCTGTTCTTTTCTAAAGACTTGGCCTTTCAAGTCCTGTCCTTATGTTTTCTTAAGGACTGTTGTTTCAAATTGTGCTCAGGAGGGCCCGAGTGCCTCTCATACCTGTGGCAATTTTACCACAGGACCTTGAATGGAAATACTTTTGGTGAGCTGGACCCCCGTAACTGTTTGGGTAGTCAATACAGGTTGTACCAGGCACAGTCATAGGTGGGGCTGTGGGTTTAACAACGGACTGTGGATCTGGGTCAGTACAAGGTGGGCCATGGTGACTCGACCAAAACGGGTTACACCCTGGAGGGTGTCCGATCTTTGGTGTACCCGGTAGGCCAAGGTCACTTTTTAGCTGAACTGTAGCCTTGGCCATCACCTGTTGTAATTTATCTATAGCCTCTGTATATGTGTCCTTAGGCTGTTTTTTTTTTATCTGAGCTAGAGTCAACGCCCCCATCCGTGCTCATTTTCTGTTTATCAGCTTTACTGCTCATTAGGAGGCCATTTGTAGCAGCTAAATCAATGTTTTTGTCAAGTTTGTCCCAGCTGGCCAAGGTCAAGGACCCAGAAGGAACAAACCAAGGGGCTATCTCATCAATAGATGACAAAAAGGTTTTTATAGAACTGTTTTTAACCTTGACCCCTTTAGAGTCTAGGAGAGCACCTATAGCTTGTTGTAAGCTACGACTACTATGTGTTCCCATTTTAGTTTTTATTTCACCTCCGCCGTCTAATGGCGAAAGCTCGTTAAATTAAGATTGTATCTCACTTTCACCGTCTAATGGCTAGAGCTCGTTAAATTAAAATTGTTTCCCCATCCAGCGAGGGTTCCTGCCCCCTTAGGGCGATCCCAGCTCTCTTTATTTGGAGCTATCCCAGCCCTCTTTATTTGGGGCTGACCCCCTGCCTATTCACGGCAGTCCCTGCCTCTTTATTTGGGCAGTCCCAGCTCTCTTTATTTGGAGCTGACCCAGCTCTCTTATCTGGAGCTGACCTGTGGTGCGTCCACCACCCACCCCTCTTTATTTGGGGGCGCTTACCCAAGGTGAGTCCTGAGATTCAGAGCCGCAGCAAACTGCCTCGCCAGCAAGGAAGATGCAGCAGCCCTTTCCTCTTTCTCTGGTCCGGTCAAAACACTTCAAGTCCCCGTACGAGCCACCAGTTGTCCGGCGCAGAAAGGAAAACTCAGACACACCTTGTCTTCTTCTTAGAAGGGGAGATCTCGTTTTATTGCGGAAGTACAGCGGCTTATGTAGTATAGCTAAGCCAATCATCAGCAGTCACATATTACCATACAGCCAATCACGCTCTGTTGCCAGGCAGCCATTTTATTCTGTCCAAACTGACAGGTAGGGCCGCACTCTACTTCTTGTTACTCCAAACATGCCAAGGTCAAACCCACAAGGAGCACCAAGCTGTTACATTGTTACCCAGGGATCCCGATGCACCGCTCCCAACAGAAAAAATATAAACCAAATAACCCCATACCACGATTAATAGCTGAATGTCAATACAGAATTTGGAATGAAGCCATAAAAATGACAGAAGTTGAAGAAAAACAAATGTTGTATTACTGTGCAATTCTACAGCACCTGTGTATCTTCAGGGTCTAAATGACTGTCTACTCTACACACAGAACCAGAATTCCTTCCAGGTAGGCTCATCAAAATTTGGAAAGGTCTAGTACAGATTTCTTCCTCCATTAAATCAGTTTTCATGTTCTCCAAAATGATGATCTACCATTGGTGATAAAGAAATTAATTCCATCCATAGATACAATTAGCATGGAGAAACTCAGGAAGACTGGTTACAGGAGGCCCTCAGGAGTACACATTCTGTAGGGCCTAAGACACTGCACACAAACACACATGCACAGACACAAACGCACAGGCATAGTCACACACAATCCATGGTCAACTTCTGCTTCATCAGAGATAAAATTCAGACTATGACTTTGATTTCCCCAAAATCCAAACTGGTTTTTTTTTTATCACAGTTCGGGTGCACATCAGAAACAAGCACAGCGAAAGGACAGACAGACCCTGCCCAGAAACTCCCATGAACAGAGACACAAACCAACAAGCCCACTACTACCCAAGAACTCATCAGTGCCTCCCTCTCATGAAAGAGATGCAGTTTTGCCTATGGTTTTTCTTCCTGAAAGACCTCAGAAGTGAGT
>PVKA01042112.1:0-17621 GCA_004027165.1 Ctenomys sociabilis
GATGGCTGAGTGTTTTCGTAGATGCCTCTGCATATTCTAATCTGTTCCACTGATCCTCAGGTCTATTTTGATGCCAATACCATGTTGATTTTATCACAGTGGCTTTGTAGTATAATTTCAAATCAGGAATTGTGATGCCTCCTGCTTTTTCTTGATTGGCCAAGATTGTCTTTGCTATTCTAGGTCGTTTGTGGTTCCAAATACATTTTAGGATTGATTTCTCTATATCTGGGACGTATGTTGGTGGCAATTTGATAGGGATTGCATTAAATCTGTACAGCAATTTTGGGAGTATGGCCATCTTCACGATGTTGGATCTTCTCTCAATTAAGAACATCTGAAATAAAGAATCAAATGCAGATCCCACCCACGCCCGCCTAGCCAGAGAGACTGGCCTGAAACAGTAGGCCAACTCCAGCAACCTCCTTGATTCCACCCAAAACAAACCCAGCCCAAGAGACCTGCGTGAGACAACAGGTGACTCCTGTGGCCTCTTGGATCCCACCCGAAACCCTCCCAGTCAGTGGGAATTTGCACAACTCACAAGGTTTCCAAGATCAGTGAGTGTGTGGTAAGTCTGAGGGAGAGATTGTGGCTTCTTCCCGCACTTGTTAACTGGATCTCCGCACCCAAGCCCTCCAAGACAGTGACTGTCCTGAGGTTTCAGGACCCACTCACCAGCAACTCCACGGATCCCCTGCCTTAAAGCCCACTGAGTCAGTGGGAATTTACCTGACTCCCCGGGAATCAAAGTTCAGTGAGTGTGGAACTCCAGACCCGCTGTGCCAGAGAGACATGGCCCAGCAATCTTTTTATCCCCCCCAAACCCCCGTGTGGCCCCAGACCGAGCACAGATCGGCCAGAGAGAGCTCCAATCCTGCAATGCCAGACAGAGGGACATTTCTCAGTGATCCCAGGTCCCACACCATGACGTGAAACCCAGTGCAGCCCGTCCTGTGAGTGAGGACTCCAAGCCCACTGTGTGAGATGGACCTTTCCCAGCCTTCTTGTTTTTCAGCCTTTAGCCCAGGACACAGAACAGGATGGCTGACCCAGCATAGCCTACCCAGTAAATAACAACATCCACTACCCTTTTGGGAGCCCAGCAGAATCAGCAAAGCCCAGGACCACCCACCTAGAGAATGACCTGACTGAGTCAGAAGGGTCTGGCAATTTTCTGGATCCTCGCCCCAAAGCCAGCCAACACAGTGGGAATTTTCATTACTTTCTCTGCAAATTGGTTCAGTTTATGCTCACCTGACCAGGGAATCAAAATAGGGGAACCACAGGAGCTGCAACAAAAAGGAAGTTAACAGAACACCTAGATCCAGGACAGGCATGCCTGGATTATCTCAAATTCAATAGACTGGCACCTGAATCTCATTACATACTAAAGTTATAGCTGCACCAAAGATTTTTAACAAAGGTTAGAGGTCAGGGCTATACAAAATGAAAAGGACAAGGAGAAAAGCACAATCCCAGGCATCGAGTCCACTAGTAAGGGCAAAGGACACTAGCTCAGCTGAAATGAATGAATTAACAGATACAGCAGCAAAGGAACAACAGCAGAAAGGTATAGAGGAAATCAGACGAGAAGTAATTCCTCAAATTAAAAAAGAAATATCTGAATACATAGTATATGAAATAAAGAATCAATTCCAGAAACACTGGATGGAAAAGCAATGCTCACCCAGAACAAGTGCAGAGATCACTATTTCAGCTGAAATACGTGAATTAACAGCATCTGAAGCAAAGAAACAACAGGAGAAAGGTCATGAGGAAATCAAAGCAGAAATAATTTCTGAAATCAAAAAAGAATTCTTTCAAAAAAGGAATTCGTTAAAATCATAGCATCAGAAATACAGAAACAAGTCCGGAAATATACAGAGGTAACCCAACCTTGAAAAAACACTGCACAAAAAGAATTAATAACTACCTCTGAAGAAGACATGCATAAAAAATTTGAGATCACAAATACAATGGATTCCTTTAATGAGCAATACAGAAAAGAAATTGAACACATGAAACAGAGTCAAAGAGATATAGAAAAAATAAAAATATCAATCACGAGTTTTCAAAAAAGTTTGAGTGAAAGCAAAGACAGAGTTTCAGACCTTGATGACACTGGTGCAGCCGCTGAAAAGGTGAGAGAGAATCTCTTAAAAACAACAATAATTCAGGAAAAATAATACATCACCTACAACATGATGCCAGGATGAACAATGTGAGAATACTTGGTATCAATGAGAATGAAGGAGTCAATACAAATGACATAAAAAGAATCTGGGGAGAATAAACACAGAAAAATTCCCAAATATGAGGAAACAATGAAACATTCAGGTAAGCTAAGCATACTGAAAACGAAATAACTTCAACTCAAGAAAAAACACACCAAGACACATACTAGTCAAGATCCCAGAAATCCAACACAAAAATAATATACAGAAAGGTGCTGGAGAGAAGAATCAGATCACATTCAAAGGAAAACCAATCAGAATTACAGGTGACTTCTCTACACAAACCATGAAGGCGAGGAGAGCACAGAGCAGAGTTCTTCAAGTCCTGCATGAAAACAAATTCCACCCCAAATTATTATACCCTGCAAAAATCTCTTTCAAGTTTGATGGAGAAGTGAAATACTTTCACAACAAAGAACAACTAAAGAATTTCATGATGAGGAAGCCACACCTTCACAGGCTGCTTAAAGATGCTCTAGAGAGAGACCACAATGACCAGAACTCCATGAATGAGAGCGGAAGGAACACACTAAGCATGACAGACAATTAAACACAGGATACAAAGTGCAAACAACACCAGGTAAATATCATGACAAACATAAGTCAACACATTGCAATTATAACCATTAATGGAAATGGACTCAATTCACCAATTAAGAGAAATAGACTGGCACAGTGGATTAAGAAACAAAACCCAACAATATGCTCTATACAAGAAACACACTTATCTCAAAAGGACATTCATAGGCTCAAAATCAAAGGATGGAAAACAATATTACATGCCGCAGCACCTCAGAAAAAAGCAGGAGTAGCAATTCGTTCTCAGACAGTCTCAAGTTCAAACCAAGAAGGATCAAACGAGACAAAGAAGGCCACGATATATTGGACAAGGGAAAAATTCAAGAGGAATAGGTAACACTAATAAATATTTATGCACCAAACAGAGGAGCACCCAACTATGTAAAACAAGTCTTAATGGACATGAAAAACCTAATATTTAAGACCACAATCTTAACAGGAGACCTTAACACACCCTTATCTCAAAAGGATAGATCAACCAGACAAAAAATTAGCAAGGAAGTAGCAGAACTGAACCAGAGCTTGGAACAAATGGACCTGGTGGACATATACAGAGTATTCCACCCAACTACAGCTGAATGCACATATTTTTCAGCTGCACATGGGTCATTTTCCAAAATAGACCACATACTAGTCCAGAGGTCATGCGTAAGTGTATGCAAGAAAATAGAAATCATCCCATGCTTATTATTTGACCATAGTGCAATGAAACTGGAACTAAATGACAAAAGAAAATAGAAAACCCACTAAATTCATGGAAACTAAACAACACCCTATTCAGCAATCAATGGGCTGCAGAAGAATTTCAACAAGAAATTCAACAATATCTACAATTCAATGAAAATTCAACCACAACTTATCAGAATTTATGGGATGCGATGAAAGCAGTTCTTAGAGGCAAAATCATAGCTATGAACTCACACATTAGGAAACCATAATGGGAACAAATTAGCATCCTAATATTGCACCTCCAACAACTAGAAAAAGAAGAGCAAATGAAACCCAGAGCTCAAAGATGGGAAGAAATCATAAAGATTACAGCAGAAATTAATTCAATTGAGATGAAGAAAACAGTTCAAAGAATCCACAAATCAAATAGTTGGTTCTTTGGTCTTTTTGAGACAGGGTCTCACAATGCAGTTCAGGCTGGCCTTAAGCTCACTTTGTAGCTCAGGCCGGTCTCGAACTCACAACAATCCTCCTGCCTCAGCCTCCTGAGTGCTGAGATTACAGGCCTGCGCCACCATGCCCGGCTAAACAGTTGGTTCTTTGAAAAACTAAATAAAGTTGATAAACCTCTAGCCACCCTCATCAAAGAGGGAAGAAAAAATTCAAGTACATGCAATAAGGAATGAAAAGGGTGAAATCACCACAGAACCAGTGGAAATTCAGAAGATTATCAATAGTTGCTTCGGGAACCTTTACACTCACTGAATAGAACACAGAAGAAATGAACAGATTCCTCACAAGGTACAAATTACCAAACCTGAACAAAGAAGGTATAACAACTCTCAATGAGCCAGTGACAGCCAACAAAATACGAAACATAACAAAAAGCCTACAGACAAAGAAAAGTCCAGGTCCTGATGGATTCACAGCTGAATTCTACAAGAAATTTATAGAAGATATAATCCCTACGCTCCTCAAACTCTTCAATGATATTGAAAAGGAAACAGTCCTCCCAAAGTCATATCTGGAGGCAAGTATAATACTGATTCCAAAACCAGGGAAAGACACAACCAAAAAGGAGACCTACAAGCCAATCTCCCTCATGAAGACAGATTCAAAAATACTCAATAAAATCCTGGCAAATAATCAAGAAGATCATACACCATCACCAGTAGAATTCATCCCAGGGATGCAAGGATGGTTCAATATTTGAAAATCTATGAATGCAATACAAATATTAATATATGGAAATCTAAAAACCACATGATCATCTCAATTGATGCAGAGAAAGCTTCAGACAAAGTCCAACACTCATTCATGTTCCAAGTCCTACAGAAAACTGGAATAGATGGACTCTACCTTAACTTGATAAAAGCCATCTATGACAACCCAAAAGCTAATATAATCTTAAACAGGGAAAAACTAAAGTCTTTTACTCTTAAATCAGGTACAAGACAAGAATGTCCTCTATCACCCTTCCTATTCAATATAGTCTTGGAATCATTAGAAACAGCCATTAGAAAAGAGCGAGAAATAAAGGGAATAAGAATAGGTAAAGAAGAAGTTAAATTATCACTATTTGCAGATGACATAACACTTTACTTGGAAGACCCCAAAAATTCCACCAAGAAACTACTAGCACTGATATGGAAATTGAGTAGCATAGCAGGATACAAAATCAATACTCAGAAGTCAATAGCATTCCTCTACACAGATAACAGAGACACTGAAAGGGAAACAATAAAAACAATACCTTTCACAATAGCACCGCGGAAAATGAAATACCTTGGGATTCACTTAACCAAGTAAGCCAAAAATCTTTTCATGGAAAATTACAACACCCTAAGAAAAGAGATTATAGAGCATTTCAGAAAATGGAAGTTATTCCATGCTCCTGGATAGGAAGATCCAACATCGTGAAGATGGCCATACTTCCAAAATTGTTGTACAGATTTAATGCCATCCCTGTCAAACTGCCACCAACATACCTCGCAGACATAGAGAAATTAATCCTAAAATTTACTTGGAACCACAAAAGACCTAGAATAGCAAAGGCAATCTTGGCCAATAAAGACAAGGCAGGAGGCATCACAATTCCTGACTTGAAAGTATACTACAAAGCCACTGTGATAAAATCAACATGGCATTGGCAACAAAATAGACCTGAGGATCAGTGGAATAGATTAGAAGTTGCAGAGGCGTCTGCAGTCACACTCACCCATCTGATATTCGACAAAGGGGCTAAACAATCTCACTGGAAGAAAGATAGCCTCTTTAACAAATGGTGCTGGAAAACATGGCTTTCTACATGCCGAAAACTAAAACTTGACCCAGCTCCATCACCGTGCACTAAGTTAAAGTCAAAATGGATTAAAGATCTAAACATTAAAACAGAAACAGTCAATCTCGTGGAAGAGAACGTAGGCAGAACTCTTGAAGACATAGGGGTAGATAAAGAGTTCATGAACAAACATGTATTTGTAGGGGAAGCACTGGAAAGAATCAACAACTGGGATAAACTCTTCTTGAGGAGTTTCTGCACGTCAAACAAATTGTCAACAGAGTGAAAAGATAATCCACAAATTTCGAAAAAATCCTAACTAATAAGCAATCAGATAATGGTCTGCTGTCTAGAATATATAAAGAACTAAGATATGACAGGGCCCTCAAATTTAAAGACTTCATTCAGAAATAGGCATCTCAGATGAATACACACTTCTCTGAGGACGAAATTAAAGAATCTCATAAATATATGAAAAAATGCTCCACATCGCTATCCATTTGTGAAATGCAAATAAAAAGAAAACTGAGATACCATCTCAGTCCAGGAAGAATGGCTATCATAAGGAAATCAACCAACAACAAATGTTGGAGAGATTGTGGAGAAAAGGGAACACTTCTCCACTGCTGGTGGGAATGTAGACTGGTAAAACCATTGTGGAGGTCAGTGTGGAGGCTCCTCAAAAGAGGAGGACTGGTAATCCCATCAATCCAGCTATCTCCCTACTGGGAATTTTCCCAGAGGAACTGAAAACATTATATCATAGTGACATATGTGTACCTATGTTTATAGCAGCACAGTGTGTGATAGCAAAATCTTGGAAACAACCAAGATGTTCATCACATGAGGAATGGTTGAGAAAAGTTGTGATATTTCTATATAATGAAGTATTACTCAGCTGTTAAGAGTGATAAGCTTGAAGCATTTATATTGAAGTGGATGCCACTTGAACATATACTCATAAGTGAAATAAACCAGACACACATGTGTAAATACCATATAGTATCCGTAGTATAAGAAGTGAAAAGGAGAAAGACAAATAGAAATGTACAAGAACAACTAAAAGCAGTTGAGTCAGATAGGGCAAAGTGAATGGCATATGCTGCAGGGTACTAATCAGCTTTTCTTCTGGATGGTTAACAACCTAAATTCACAGATCAAAATTGGAGAAATAGAAGAGCTGCAAGGCCTGCCAACATTTCTGTCCCAGCCTTTCAAGGTCAACAAAGACTTGGACATAGGAAAACCTGTACTGTAACATCATGAAACTCAGTTGAGCTCCAAATTTTCTGAACAAGGAGATTATAGGACCAGAGAGGAAATCGGTCAAAGTTCTATAGTGTGCCTAGGGAGAGTCACATGGAGAGGAGACTTTCTCTCAGGTTCTTGCAGAGAGCAAACTGGTCAAGCATTGGCCGTGACTCATCCACATGGAAGACACAGAAAAAAGATATACAGAATAAGGCACAGGATTACAAGACAAACCCTGAGGGCACTTCACTGACCTCATCAGAAACAAAAACTACATATTTTGGTATATCTTGCTCTATCTATGTCTTAACCATCCAGCAGGAAAGTATAAAAATGAGGTATGTATCGCGGGTCCATAATAATAAGTTGAGCTGTATATGGCTATGTTCGACAACTTCTTCAGATAACTCACTATTGTTTTAGAATGCTGGACTGTGTTGGATTGGGTCATTGTGTTCAGGCACCTAAATTTGTTGAATGACAATGGAGTTCCCATCTTTGGCAGGTGTAGACAAAGGAAGGGGTATAGAAAGGAAGAATCATGATGTGTGTGTTTGGACAATACAGTTGGGATAGACATCACCGTGCTTCTACATAATCCTATGAGAGCCAAGATGTGCACTAATGGTGGTTTTACAGGATATTATGTCACCTTCTAGTACTATGGACAACCTCTAGGAAAATAACAAGGTAGAGAGTATTAATTATTGAATCTTTGATATATATCAGGTATAAAAAATAAGATATGTGAATAGCCACACTTAATTTCCTTATTAGAGACATCTGCTATAATAATGTCTATGATTATAATGTCATGTGTACACCTTGTACTATACCAAAACAGTATAAAAACCATTTGCAACGTTTTGAATCCATCCTATTAAGATACCTTGAAACTGTCTCATTGATATTTGCTCTTCAATAAAATAAAAAATATATAAGTCAAAAAAGTAGACACCGATTTAAAAAAAAAAACAGGGAGAATATAAAAGTGAAAAAATCTTTCAATGAGCAATACTGGAAAGAATAGAATGAATGAAGCAGATGCAGAGATATGCAAGAAATTAAAACCAAGATCACAAGCTGGTAAAACCATTTGAACAAAGGTGAATATAGAGTTTCAGATCTTGAAGACACTGCTGCATCTAGTAAAAAGGTAAGAAAAGATCTAAAAACAACTAGGATGCAGGGGGCAAAAAAGATTCAACATCTGTAAAATGATGCAAAGATGAACTTCTTGATAACATGATGCTAACAGGCATCATTAAGAAAGAAGGAGTCAATACAAATGATATAAGAAGAATGTGGGCAGAAGTAATAGCAGAAAACTTCTCAAATATGGGGAAAAATCTGATTCAGGTAACCGAAGCATATAGAACTCCATGTAATTTTGCCCCAATAAAGAACACACCCAGAAATATAATAATCAAGAGACTAAAAATACACCAAAAAAAAATTTACCAAAAGCCTCTAGAGAAAAGGCACAGATCACATTTAAAGGAAAACCTGTCAGAATTAACAGAAGATTTCTATTTGCAAAATATCAAGTCAAGAGTGAGAACAAAATTACTTCAAGTCGTCTTGTTGGGTCCGCGCTGAACCAGATGTCCGCGGGCAGGGAGGCGCCAAGAGACGAGGGTGAGAGCTCAAAAGTTTATTGAACCACGTGTGGGACCCCGCACCTAAGGTGGTTGCGGAGTGCCAAGCTGTCGTTACAGGCAGGTTTATAAAGGCAAAAACCACAAAATTAGGGGGAGGCAAGCGAACTACAGAAGCTAATTGAATAGGGGTTGACCTTTACATTGATTGTCTCGGCGTGGGGAATTTTTCTGACAGAATAACGTATTTCTGTAACGCTTTTCTCGGTGCAAAGGAGTTTTTCCGGCGGAACGACATGTTTGGGTAATCTTGGGGGCGACATCTTGTGGTTGTTAGGGGGTAAGAGGGAAAGTTGAGCAAGCAGGTTACAGATGCCAATAGCAACCGTTATTCTATAGGTGACCTTTACCAGGATTGGTTGAGGGCCATCTGAGGGAACAGAGTTTGAGGACGTTGTGTGTATACAGCTACAGTTGCTTAGGAACTTTGTAATCAATTATAACTTTCCCAGAAAACTTAACAACAGGTGAAACAAAGGGCTAAGCTGGAGCTAGTCTAGCATGGGGTTGGGGTTGTCTTGGGACTTTTTATTTTTACCTTTACATTGCCCCCTCTTTTGGGGGGAATCTCTAATCCTAGGGATGGGTTTGGGCTATTAGATTGTCATAATCTTTTTTTAGTTTGGCCATGAGCTTTTAGTCTCTTGGAGTTTAGGTGCTCCAAGAGACCTTGGTCTTCTGTCTTATCTCTTTTAAGGGCTTGGCCCTGTCTGACTGCCTAGAATGATTTTTATCTAACTCAGCTATTTATAACATTTTTTTATCTATAATTTTATTTTGTGTCTTTTTTATTATGAAAAACCTCAACTCAAAGTTTTGTAAACCCTTTTAACTTTTATAGCTCATGTTAGATACACATAGACAAAATCTGGTGGATCCCAGTTAAAGGAATCTTAATCTAAAGAACAAATTTTCTGAGAAATTAGAGCACATATAATCAAAGCATGAACATTTATAAACCTTTTGAGACCTAGCAATTGTAACTTACTAGCTCCTAGACCTCTTTATATATGGAGTTTGACAGTTTGCTATAAGTCTCCCTAGCTTTAGAGACATCCCACCTGTATTAAGGATGAGCATGAAATACCTGAGTTACATCAGAAATTAACCAGATGAACACACACTTATTTGGCACTAATGAAATATCTTTCAAATCTTGTACATGAGCAACAATATATTATATTTATAAAATATCAGTCTCAGCATCATTTTGATTAGTAAGCAACCTGAATATATTACTCTAGCTCAGTTATAGATAAGGCAAGAGGTATAATGACTGGAAGGAAAGTCAGTGTTGGAGAAGGACCTGTGCCAATGTCCAGCAATGGGCTGGTTTTTCCCTTAGTCTTGATTACTCAGGGCTCCTCTATGGAGATGACAGGTAGAGGTAACAGTCTGGCCAGAGGGAGGAAGCAGGCCCAGGGCCCTTTAGTCCTACTGGACCATCTGGGAAGCTGAGTCTGAGCTCTGGGACCTCCGCCTCAGAGTGCAGTCTCACTTCTAGTGGCTGTTTTAGCATTTAGGGTATGGCTTGTGGGCCTCTTAAGGCAGTTCTTCATATAGTGGCTAGCTTTTGACAGCAGTAGTAGATGAACCTCATCTTGGCTTTTCTTGGAGCCCAGAGAATCAGACTTAGAGTCTGTTTTGAGGCCACAACAAAGGCAGTCATTTTTGTCTCGTTTGTTTTCGCTCCCTGTTTTTTTTTCAGTTTTTAATTATAGGACATTTAAGCAGTTTTTACTAAAGTATTAAATGAGTTGTCTGGAGCAAAAGCTATCTTTTATAGGTCCTGATCTGTAAGAGTAATCTGTCCCTCTAATTAGCATCTCAGGAAGTATGTTTTACTAGTTTTATATTAAACATTTTAAGAAATCATAGGGGTGTTTATCTCTTTTTGGTAAATAGCTAAAATTTAAAATAACTACGAGGCTTGGTTTTACAATCTCCTGTCTCTGGTTATTAGGCCAGCAGGGGTCTGACAGCTTGGGCTCCAGTGGGAGCAGGTGGTTCCCATTATAGCTAAACCAAGATAGACCATCTGTCTATCTTCTGGTCGTTGAAAATTAACAATATGATATTTATCTCCAAATGTAACATCAGCTTATAATGCTGTCCGCCATTTTATAGAAGTCAAAGCTTGGTTTCAGGTTAACATTACATTTAGAAGCCCACCCTTCTGAAAGGCAAATAGAGGAAATCTTATTTCTAGCAATGATGATAGAGACAGTGATTAAAGTTAGATAAGTCTAAGAGTCTCTAAAGGTCCAAAAACAGCAGCATTAGGCACCTGAATTACCTGGTTTTCCTGTGGTCCATATCTATATTTTAAAACAAAATCTGAACTTAAGACTACTGGTCTGGTGACAGGAGTCTTACCCAAGGAAGCATAACTATTGTATAAAAAGGTCAATTTGAAGGGAGCACTTTTTAGGCTATAAACATCTCTTCTAGAGATAGATAGAATTATTGGCTGGAGGATTTGGACCTGTGCATCGAACCAAGTCTTTAGACACATGTGTTCTTTATCTAATCACCTAGGTAAACAATTTTAGCAACTGATTTAAACTTCAAGATTTAAACTTGAAGCTCACAGGTGAAATTTATATTTATCATCTAGCAATTTCATTTTACATGTTGGTAAAGACACATTATTTTAAGGTTGACAAATTTTTTATTCTTAATGTATAATACACAGATGTAAATTATTTCCTTGACAGCTGGTACAGAATGTAAAACTATTGCAAGCTGCCTCAGCCTAATTTCTAAAGGAGTGACTCTAAGTTGTTCTATTGAAAAGCTGAGGTAGAATTCCTACTTCACTAGCAGAAAAGGAGAAAAGGTGCAATAGGTAAGGAGAGATCTTTCAGTGGTCAAGAGCCAGTTTTTACCAAGCACCTTACAGTGAAGGCTTTATAAAATCTATACCTCATCTCTCACCCACCCAATGATAACTAAACTTAGGAGCATTAACAAACGATCATTTTTTAAGGGCTTTACTTAGTTGGAACAGTCTATAGAGTTTTTTTAATTTTACATGTCTCTAAAAAGGAAAGTACAAAGAGGTGGGAAAATTAGGAGTAAAGAAAGGAAACTGAAACAGAGCAGGCCTGACATTCCCTCTAGCATGTAGAGGGGGATCAGAACCAGTCCATCCCAGTGAAAACTGTCCTCCAAGTCTTTAAGAACGGTTGCTGACCTAATATCATTTAACTGGCAAAAGGAGTCCCGTGTTTTATAGAGGCATGTAAATTTTTCTACGTCTGAGCTAGATTTAAAGGTCCCATTTTACAGAAGCTTACATAAAATCTACCAGGAGGCTTACTAACGTTGTTCTCTTTTTAAGCAAGGAATATCAGTACATTTAGCAACCAGTTTGAATGTAACACATATAAATACAAAACAGGCATAAGATGTCCCATTAAAGAAATATCATAACCTTATAACATTTTTATGTTTTTGCTTAGATTTACCAACATATTTTGAACAATATTTTAACAACTGCAGAGGGAATTCATCTGTGTACTGGATAATGGTGGAACAAGTAGGTTCTGGGGGTGATGGTCGGGGGTCACAGCTGTCTCTTTTCAGTTGGAGTTGTTAGTATGATCATGTGGAGTTGGCTGGTTGTCTAGGGATGGCATCCAGAACAGCAAACCTTGAGTCATTGTAGGGGGTCACACATAAATTAATCTAGGCCTGAATGTAGGTATATTGATCCAGGTGGCTCGGAGGTCCGGAGATAACCTGTTGGAGGGACTGAGCCAAGGAGAGATTAAAAAAAACCTTTAGGTGGTCAGGCACCATTGGAGATGGTGGGCCATTTGAGTTCACAAAGTGTCCGAAGTTTTCTAGGATAGACAGGATCACCATTTTTTTTTTTTTTTTTTTTTTTTTTTTTTTTTTTTTTTTTTTTTTTTTTTTTTTTTTTTTTTTTTTTTTTTTTTTTTTTTTTGCTTGTCCCATCTTGGACGTTCCTGTTGGGGCAAATTGGAAGTAGGTGCTAAGCGAGAACCATAGACAAAAGCCAGCAAACAAGCGAGACAACAGAGACAACACAAATCGAACAAGTCGGCTCCTTGGATGGTTGTAGAACAAAAATGAAATGGGTCCAACCAGTCTCATTAAAATTTTTCCCGATCGGTATATCAAGACAAAGGGAAACCAGATTCTATTGGCCACACAGAAGTCCTCCATTTGGAGGACACACAGATGGACCCTGGGTCACCCCAGGGTTCCTGGACCACTCTGAGGCAACCCTCAGATGAGTGGCTTGCAACCTCTAGGCACGTCTGCCGGTTGCAGGCAGCGGGAGTTCATGCTTCCCATCACCAGCCACAGCCAATAGACAAATTAGTGATCGCAACAGATGCCCAAAGGCCAGATGGTGTCCTTAAAAAGAAAAAAAAAATGGTCAAGGACGAGGGACAGAGGTGTTAGTGGTCTGGAGGAACCCTGGCTCATGATAGACTGAAAGGGTGAAAATGAAAAGGGCAAACAGTACTAGAAAGGTAACAAAGAGATAGACAAAGAAAAAGTGTCAACATGGCGATTGTTCAAGAGTCTGGACTCTGTCAAACCAAAAGGCCGAATTTTAAGAAACCACACTTAAAGAGACACTGAGGGTCCCGGAAACCTTTACACATGGCCGAAGTCCCAAATCTCTAAAAGTGACAAAATCCTAACTTGGAGGGCGTTCCACTCCAAGGACAAGGAGATGGAAGTCTCTGCGTCAAAGGACAAATTTATTTAACAATTTAGTGGCTGGTTTTGTACTCACCGCTTGTGTCAAGAAGAAAATGAGGCTGTATGTTGTAAAAGACCAAGAGACCTCCTGGGGTTGAGAACCTCAGGGCCCAAAGACTACCCCAGGAGAAGGGGGGGCAGACAAAGAGAAAAGAACAAACAAAAGTGAAACTTAAACAATCGTCATTCCCTAGTTAGGAAACAAGAATTATCAAATTCTCAAGCCAAACCTAAGGTACCTAGCAAACAAACAAGAATTATCAAATCCTCAAACCAAACCTGAGAATGAGAGAGAGAGAAAGACAAAGAATCACAAATATGGATCCACATAGAAACTAAATTTGTCCAGGGATAGTCCTGGGCAAAAAACTAAGTTCAGACCAGTTTATGGTCTGAATTTAACCCGCGGGGCATTCCCCGGGAAGGTGAATAACGACACCGAGACTCATGTCCCTAAAGTGCCTTCACCTGACCAAAGGAACGGAGCACTCCTGGCACACAACAAAATGAAACTAAGTTTAGTGAGAGAGAGAGAGAGAGAGAGATAGAGGGGGAGATGCTGGCCGGACTTACCCCACTTGTCTTTGATGACTCCCGGCCCACAGGAGCAGTAGATCCCGGATGAGCCCCCAAATGTTGGGTACACGCTGACCCAGATCTCCGCGGGCAGGGAGGTGCCAAGAGACAAGGGTGAGAGCTCAAAAGTTTATTGAACCACGCGTGGGACCCCGCACCTAAGGTGGTTGCGGAGTGCCAAGCTGTCATTACAGGCAGGTTTATAAAGGCAAAGACCACAAAATTAGGGGGAGGCAAGCGAACTACAGAAGCTAATTGAATAGGGATTGACCTTTACATTGATTGGCTCAGCGCAGGGGGATTTTTCTGACAGAATAACATATTTCTGTAACGCTTGGCTCGGTGCGAAGGTGTTTTTCGGGTGGGATGACATGTTTGGGTAATCTTGGAGGTGACATCTTGTGGTTGTTAGGGGGTAAGAGGGAAAGTTGAGCAAGCAGGTTACAGATGCCAATAGCAACCGTTATTCTATAGGTGACCTTTACCAGGATTGGTTGAGGGCCATCTGAGGGAACAGAGTTTGAGGATGTTGTGTGTATACAGCTACAGTTGCTTAGGAACTTTGTAATCAATTATAACTTTCCCAGAACACTTAACAACAGGTTAAACAAAGAGCTAAGCTGGAGCTAGTCTAGCGTGGGTCTGGGTGTTGTCTTGGAACTTTTTATTTTTACCTTTACAGTCTAAGTAAACAAATTCCAGTCCACATAGGTGTAACCCTGCAATACTATTTCAAGTTTGATGGAGAAGTGAAATATTTCCATGTGAAAGAACAACAAAAGAATTTCATGATGACAAAGCCAACCCTACACAGACTACTAAAAGATATTCTGGAGAGGGATCAGAATGACCACAATTCCATGAATAACAATGGAGAGAAGCCAAAAAAAGGGAAAACAAGTAAATACAGATGAAAAGGGAGTAAACAACAGCAGGTAAAAAGCATGTCAATCATAAATCAATGCATCTTAATAGTAACAACAAATGTAAGTGGACTTAGTACACCCATTAAAAGAAATAGATTGGCAGAGTAGATTAGGAAGGAAAATGCAACAGTATGCTGTATGCAAGAAATACATTTACCTCATAAAATAATTCATAAGCTGAAAATCAAAAGATAGAAAATAATACTACATGCCCAAGACCACAGAAAATAGCATGGATATCAATCCTGTTCATAGACAGTGTGAACTTCAAACCAAGAATGATCAAAAGAAATAAAGAGGTCATTACATACTGGTTAGGGAATATTCAAGCAGAAGAGAAATTGCTCATAAATATGTACACATCAAACAAAGAAGTAGATGTTTATCTAATATCAAATACCACAGTCTTAACAGGAGACCTTAAACCCCATTATCACAAAAAGATAAGTGAAGCAGGCAAAAAATTACCAAATAAGTAGCAGAACTGAAATAGAACTTGGATCAAATGGACTTAATGGACACATATACAGAGTGCTGCACCCAATCACAATTGAATACACATTGTTTTCAGCTGCATATGGGTCATTTTCTAAAATAGACCACATACTAATCCAGAGGTCATGCTTAAGTATATGCAAGAAAACAGAAATTATCCCATGCATATTATCTGACCTCCATGCAATGAAACTGGAAATAAATGACAAAAGAATCCAGAAAAGCCCCATGAATACATGCAAATTAAACAACACCCTCCTCAGCAACCAATGCATTGCAGAAGAAATTAAAAAAACATAATAACTATAATTCAATGAAAATTCAACCACAACTTATTAAAATTTATGAGATGAAATGAAAGCAGTTCTTGGAGGGAAATTTATACCAGTGAACTCACACTTCAGGAAAACTGAATGGAAACACTCTAATCCTGCGACTTCTTCCAGAAAAATAAGATGAAAACAAATCCAAAGCCCAAAGAAGGAGGAAATTGTAAAGATAAGAGCAGAAATTACTGTAATCAAAGGAAGAAAAGACTACAAAGGAATAATGAATGAAAAAGCTGGTTCTTTGAAAAATTAAATAAAACTGATAAGCACCTACCTAATCTCATCAAAAAGAAGAAAGAAAACTAATCAGCTTTTCCTCTGGATGGTTAACAACCTAAGATCACAAGTCAGAGTTGGAGAAATAGAAGAGCCACAAGGCCAGCCAACATTTTGGCCCTAGCCTTTCAAAGTCAGCGAAGACTCAGGACATAGGAGAACCTGTACTGCAACATCATGAGCTCCAAATTTTCTGAACAAGGAGATTATGGAGCCACAGAGGAAAGAGACTGAAGTTCTATAGTGTGCCACGGGAGAGTCACATGAAGAGCAAACTTTCTCTCAGGCTCTCACAGAGAGCAATCTGGTCAAGCATTGGCCGTGACTCATCCACATGGATGACACAGACAAAGGAACTACAGAATAATGTACAGGACTACAAGATAAAGCCTGAGAGGTCTTCACTGACCACATAGGAAATATAAAGTTCTTGTGTTGCTATATAAGTCTTGATCTATCTAGGTCTTAACCATCCAACAGAAAAGTATAAAAATGAAGTATACATCGTGGGGCCATAATATTAAGCTGAGCTGTAAATGGCTATGGTCGACAACCTCTTTGAATAACTCACTATTGTTGTAGAATGCTGGACTGTGTTGGATTGTGGTGTCGAGTTCAAGCACCTAAGTTAGTTGAATGACAATGGAGTGCCCACCTTTGACAGCTGTAGACAAAGGAAGGGGGGTAGAAAGAAAAAATCATGATGTGTGTGTATAGACAGTACAGTTGGGATAGATAACGCTGTGCCTTTTATGAGAGGCAAGATCTGCACTAATGGTGGTTGGACAGGATATTATGTTGGCTTCTAGTACTATGGTCATCCACTAGGAAAATAATTATTGAATTTTTGATATAATTCAGGTATAAAAAATAAGATAAGTAAGCAGCTACACTCTTAATTCACTGATAAGAGATATCTGCTAAAATAATTTCTAAATATATCATGTATGCTCCTTGTACAATACCAAAACATTATGAGAACAGTTTGCAATGTATTAATTTATCAAATCTGTATTTTTAAGGTGTCTTGAAACTGTCTGATTGACATTTGTACTTCAATAAAATAAAAATAAATAAATAAATAAAAAAGAGGAAAGAAAAATCCAAAATATAAGCAATAAGGAATGAAAAGGGTGAAAGTACCACGGACCCTATGGAAATTCAGCTGATAATCAATAGCTACTTTGATCATCTTTACTCTCACAGAAGAAATGAACAGATTCCTAGAAAGGTAGAAATTACCAAAACTGAATCAAGAAGGTAGAAAAAGTTTCAATGATCCAATGAAAGCCAATTTAATTCAAAATGTAGCAAAAAAAACCTACTGGCCTAGAAAAGTCCAGGTCCTAATGGATTCATAGCTTAAACCTGCAAGAAATTTACAGAAGATATAATCCCAATACTCAAACTCTTCAGTGAAATTGAAAAAAGAAACAATTCTCCAAAATCATTCTTGGATGCAACTATTTTACTAATCACAAAACAAGAGAAACATGCAACTAAAAATGAGAACTATAGGCCAATGTCCCCCATGAACATAGATGCAAAAAATTCTAGCAAATAGAATACAGTAAATCATAAGGAAGATTATATACGATGAC
>PVKA01042113.1:0-17624 GCA_004027165.1 Ctenomys sociabilis
TGGAGAAATAGAAGAGCCACAAGGCCAGCCAACATTTTGGCCCTAGCCTTTCAAGGTCAGCGAAGACTCAGGACATAGGAGAACCTGTACTGCAACATCATGAAACTCAGGTGAGCTCCAAATTTTCTGAACAAGGAGATTATGGAGCCACAGAGGAAAGAGACTGAAGTTCTAAAGTGTGCCTGGGGAGAGTCACATGTAGAGAAAACTTTCTCTCAAGCTCTCAAAGGGAGCATACTGGTTAAGCATTGGCCGTGACTCATCCACATGGATGACACAGACAAAGGAACTACAGAATAATGTACAGGGCTACAAGATAAACCCTGGGAGGACTCTACTGACCACATAGGAAATATATGTGTTGGTATGTAAGTCTTGATCTACCTAGGTCTTAACCATCCAGCAGAAAAGTATAAAAATGAAGTATACATCGTGAGGCGACAATATTAAGCTGAGCTGTAAATGGCTATGGTCGACAATTTATTTGAGTAACTCACTATGGTTGTAGAATGCTGGACGGTGTTGGATTGTGTTGTCGAGTTCAAGCACCTAAGTTAGTAGAAAATAGATATTTGATTGGAATAACAGCAGTTTTTTTTTCTTTAACAATATAGTGACCTAAGTTAACACATTGGATTCTTGAAACATGAAAAGAAAGTGGATGTAAAGTGTTCATTCTATGAAAATGATATTATGTGAGGTAATGCAGATGCTAACCAGCTAGGTTAGCCATTCCACTTCAGACATCATGCTGTATACAATAAACACGAACCATTTTATCCCTCAGTTTGGAAAAGCACATAAATGTAAATAAATATGGATATTCAATATAGAGAATGAGGAGATGATTATATTCAAAGGTGAGACAGTATTGCAATCTGCGATGGTGTCTGAACATCAAACACAAGAATTCCTGCAAAAAACACTGAAAGCAAAATATCTATGGCAAGGCCAGTGTGGCAGTGAATATTATCTATTTCACATGCTGGTACAGAAAGGAGGGGTCCTGCCACACCGGGGTCAAGTACAATACATCTTGAGCCTGGAAACATACACAGAGTTTGAGTGAAAAATTGACTTATTTTTTTCAGAGAGATAATACCCAACCAGCCAACCAAACAAACAAACACTTCCCAGTAAATATGTTCAAGAAAGAGATTGTAAATGCAGTGAAAACCAAGGCTAAACTGAGAAGAGAGTTTCAAATTCAGAATCACCTGACTTAACATCAAAACTTACCTCACACCTGTGTCCTTCTTTCATCCCACTTCTCCGATGAGACTAAGGACAAGCCTAGTCAGAGAAGATGGGTAAGTTATCCTCTAGTTTTAGAAAAAACAAATTAGATTGGCTGTCTGATCTCAGATCTTTATTTTTTTCCTTTATCTGCCTTGTTCCCGGATCCCTGTTTCTCTTTGATTGTTTCTATTGCAAGACTTAGTGATGTTTTCCCAGCCCATGCTTTCTTTGAGAACTCATAAACTGGTTGAAATGACTTTCCTCTTCTAAGACACAGGTGACTGAGTCCTGAGCAGATTCTTGATTCTAGAATATACAGGAACTTATGCCTCGCCAGCCCTGCCCCAAGGTTGTGCTGAGCCAGTGATGCAGTCCAGGCATCATAGTGCACACCTGAAATCCCAGTGCTGGGGAGGCTGAAAACAGGAAGATTACTATGAATCTGAGTTGTATAGTTAGACCCTGTACCAAATACGCAAATGAAAAAAAATTGCAAGGAAGATTATCTCATTATGATAACTTGAAGTTATTATATAGAGAATGTAGTTGGAAGTTATTCTACATGAGATCAAAGAAGTCACATAGGACTCGTATGTGCCAACACAAATAAAATTTATTTCCATAGAGGAAAAGTGTTGCAGACTTACTGGGGAAAGATAGGGATGAGAATACTTGTTGGAGGATGGAAGACAAAATAGGTTGCTTTTCAATTTCTCTAGCTCCTGTGGCCCTCGCTTTCTTTTTGCTCCTGAGTTTCTAAGTTTTTTTCTGAGCACTTTCTTTTAGATACTAGACAGGCTTTCTGTCTGCACTACCAAGCCATGCTGACAAAGGGTTTCCTTCAGAGGAGCCACTTGTATAGCAAGCACCCACTCGACGCTTAGGATCAAGGTGAACCAGGCTCGATGCTCCCACCCACCTTCCACCCTCCGTTTTTGGTTTATTTTCCTGATAACCCTCCTTCCAGGAGTCTCTTTTTTCACTTTTTGTTGTGCTTTCCCAAAGCCTCATGTTATGATGAATGAATAATTCTTTTTCATTCTTTGCTAAATGGAAGCAAGGCTACCTCTCCAGAGTTCTTTTCGTTCCTTCAAAGCACAGGGAACTTGTTGTCTCCCGCCCTACAAGCCTTGGGGCCAAAAGATGAAAGTTGAATTTTCCTAACTTCTACCATCTCAGTGTTCATTGTTACCACAAAACTTGGACAAAGAAATCACCTTTCCTTTGCATTTCAAATTATGGTGCTCAACAATGGAAATCATGTGCTGGTCAGAGCTAGTGCAGCTCAAGATCATTGCAACCCCTTTCTGTACAACAGAGGAAAAGTCTGCTACTAGATTTTCCAGAATTCAAGTCTGGGTTTCCTACATATAAAGCTACTAAGTCTTTCTACAGGGAACACCTGAAATATTTTCTGCTTTCTTGACTAGACCAAGATCATAGAGGGAGGAAATGTCAGCTTCTAATCCTTACACCTGCTTTTCTATTAAGGAAGGTCACTGACTTTATACCCAGGAATTCCTCCTTACTGAGACAGGACCTACGATGATTTGTGAGTCTGGTGCTGTTGCACACATAGATCCACCCATTCTGTTTTCCTCGTTTCAGACAGCCTATTTTGTGGCCTGCTGACATGGATCTACTTCCCACTGCTCCCAAAAAAAGCCTGCGAGGAGCCAGAACTTTTCATCTTCAAGGAGTTACCGCTGAGGTTCAACATTAAGAGATTCAATATTATTAAGTAGACTGGTGTATAGATAGAAGACATACCATCTAAAACTAATTTTATTAATAGTAAGCATCACTGTTTTCACATTTTTATTTCCATCTGTTTTAATGCTTTTTTTTTCCTTCCCTCATTGTTTTCAAATTAGAGTAGAGAAAAAGACAAAAGCTGTCTATGGGCACAGTGCTATTGTTATTTGCAGGTAGTATCTCTTCTCCACATAGCATCTCAGCAGCCTTTCTCCTTTCCTTTCATGTGCTTCCAAGTCCCTCTACACCTTTATTAATGGTCAATCAATTCCTTAACCTAGCTCCAGGTAACCTGGACTCTTTTATCTCCAAGAGCCCTTGGTCTACATAAGGAGCACTGTAAGAGAGAAACTAAGGATCTGTGAATAGTTCAACACTCTTAGTCCTTTTCAGGACCTGAGGCATTTTTGCACTTTGATGGCTTAATTTAATGCTCTGTGGTTGCTAATCAGAGTCTATCACCAGATAAAAGTTGGCTAAGTTAGACAGAGACAGCTTTGGGATTCATATGAGTTCTTGGAGGAAGAGAAGGATGGGGAGAGGGAAAGGAGGAGAGAGGAGGGAGAAGAGAAAACCAAGGTATTTAGGAAGCTCTAAGCATTGTGTGCATGTCTAATGGTAATTGATAATGGTGAGTTTAACTGTACAGTAGTTTTAAGGGAATGTCAGTAGAATGGATATGCATTATGTGCTCTTTATTCAGTCTTAAATTCTCTATCAATCTTGGGTCTCTTCATTGCTATAAAGCTGTTGTCTCCTTCAAGTGATGTTTCAGTGTGTCCCTCTCTTCCTCACATATACCTTATGAAAAATGGCTTTGCCATCTGCAGCTGTTGGGAGGTTGTGGTGTCAAGAGTATGGCTCAATGAACATACAAATGTGCAGCTAGACCACAGCCCCTTCCAGGAGGTGGCTGGAATATAAATCACAGTGAGCTTTCTCTTTTCAAGTAACTGGCTGCCACTGGAGGGCTAACTAGAAGAAATGAGAGGGTGAGAAAAGTCTCACTGGAAATAGGCCCTCAAATATGTGGAGAGATCGACAGGAGGGAGTAGCGTGGAAGGCAGTGGTATGTTTCAAAACAAAAGGAAAAACAAAAACAAAACTCCTTCTTTCGGCACTTGCAGATTATGAACAAAAGGACAACATGAGGTTTATTGAAGTTTAATGAGGTTGCTTCTCTTTGAGTCTGTAGAAGTCTCTTAGAAACTTTACTTTCTTCAACTCTTTCTCTTTATCTCCCTCTCTGCTTTCCTGGCATTCAGATTGTTCCTTTGTCTTTTTTAATATATTTGGTACAGGGTTTTACTAGGCAGCTTGGATTCCTAGTGATCCTCCTGTTTTCAGCCTTCCAGGCGCTGGGATTATAGGTGTGCATGACACACCCAGTCTGGGTGACTGGCTCAGCCTCAGTGCATCTTAGGGTGGGGCCAGCACAGCATGTGTTGCTGGCGATGGAGCCCCAGTCCTTGTGCTTGCCTAAACAGGTGCTTAGTCTACTGAGCTATCTCACTGGCCCTCACATTGTTTCTTTAAGCACATTCCATATTCTAGGCACTGTATAAAGTGCTGAAGCTGTAATTTTCATTATTGAATCAAACAAAATCACTGCCCTAAATATTCATGGTGATAGGAATGAGAGGTGGAGGTGGTGATGGGGAAGTAGACTTGAAAATAAAGACAAACATAAAAACTCAAGTGTACTGTGCTGAGGAGTAATAGAAATATGTATCAGAAATTGTGACATTTCAGGAAACCGGGTGTGGTGGGTCACGCCTGCAATACCCATGCTTGGGAAGTTGAGGCAGGAGGATCAGGCAGAGTCTGCTTTGGTTCTCTGTCTGGGTAAGATATTAAGCAGTCTTAAATTATTAGGCTCCTCTTATTAGAGTCAATGTAATTCTACTTGTGGGCTTGTTTCACACAGCTGACCTCACCCCTGAACACACATGGCTTTCATAGCTCCGTGGTTCCCTGGGCTCCCCAAGAAATTAATTCCAAGTGTCTGTCTATCTGTATGTCTCTCTCTCTCTCTCTCTCTCTTTGATTTTCTTCTGTCTTTCATTATACATGCACACACATACACACACAACATTAAGAAAAATAAAACATTCCATGCAACACCTTGAATCCTGAGCCGGAATTCATGTTTCATTTTTTCTGGTAACTAGGTTGAACTACAGAAGTGATTTTACTTTCCTTCTGCCAAAAGCATATTCCCCAAGTTTTCTGATTTTCTAGAAAGAGCTTTGTATGTTATTGTGTATCTCATGACACTGAGAAGAATCTGTATGGTTGGCATTGCCTGCCAAAAAGGCAAAGAATTCCTATATAAGGATATGCAGTTTACCCATTTTTAATATAAACACACACATTAGTGCAGCACATTTGTTACAATTGACATAAAGGTGATACATTATTATTAATTAATGTCCATAGTTCATTCACATTAGTTTTTAAAAACATTTTTACATGTATATACAAGGGTCAGCTTGGGATAATTGTACTGCTGATTTCTATTGGTCGATTGAAAGGAACAATTACTGCCTAATATTTTTTTTCTTAATAATTTAATTTTTTGACCAATTTTGCATGCTTATGTTTGGTAAGCTGAACAATTCATTTGAAGACAATAATACATATTGTAGGGCTGGGGAGACAGCTCAGTAGAATAAGTGCTTACCTAGCAAGTGCAGCGTTCTGAGTTCAATTCCTGGTACCACAAAAAAAAAAAAAAAAAAAAAAAAAAAAAAAAAAAAAAGCATTGTAACAACCACTGCTGATATCCTATCATGTTGCTTAGTGAAATTCACCATTTATAGTTTTTTTGTATATTAGTTTTTACCTAATGTCTTTTTTCTTTTCCAGTATCCCGTGTAGGATATCCTGATGTCATGACTCATATCTCCTTAACCTCCTCTTGTCTCTGACAGTTCCTCAGGCTTCCTTCTTTGTTTAATTTTCGTTAGAGTCAGTAGAATAGTGATCTCCCCAGGATGGCTGTGTCCCTGGGAACCTGTGACTTTGTTATATGACCCAGTAAAGAGGACTTGTGGTATTTGGAGTCCTTTCTTGTCAACTAACTGATGTTAGGCCTGGATGACCATGCTGAACTATTTGGGGAGATCCAGTGCAATCATAAGGGTCCTTTCATGCAGAAGTAGCAAGAGAGTTGAGGTGTAAGGTGGACCTTACAGGTCATCAATAGTTTTGGAAATCGAAAGGAGCCTCCAGAAATGAATATGGATGGCCTTAGTGACCCAAAGCCCACTGAGAACCAACACTAAAATTCCACGACAGTATCTTTGTATTGTTTTCACCACTACAAGTGTGGTAATTTGTTTCAGAAGCAATAAGAAATTAATGTAGGTTTAGTACCAGGGAGTTGGCAGTGCTTTAAAAAATACCCATGGTAGTATCGACAGGATGACACAATGAGACAAGCTTACATTTCCATAGAAAGATGTTAGTAGAAATACACATGTTACAGATTCTGCTAGTGAGGAGTCAGAATGAAGTGAAAAACATGGGTGGCCTTAGAGATCACCTAAGCCATAATTGAAAAGACCATTAGCGTAAACATGAGAATGAACTTCGCTTTCAGTGTAGATGAGTAGGCGCAGCAGTGTCCTTACAAACTGGAGGAAGGGGCTCTTTGTCATGTAATGGCAGACGCTTCACTGAATCGTGTCCCACATTTATGCAGAAAGACAAAAATTTACAACCAATTAACTTTGTTATTTAACTAAACACATTTCTAAGGGAAAGATGTGACCTTATCTCTTCTTGTTGCTTATAACAAATATGAGAGGAAAGAGATAAGTTGAGGAAAAAGTTGCTAACAGGGCTCCAGTACGTGAAGGTGAAGGGAGTTCTCGGCCAGTCCAGATTATAAAACTTGGGTGCATCACTGTCAGAAGAGAGTGCTCTGGGGAAAAAGCTGAGGATACGGCTGGATAACCGTGTGCTTGTGTCTCACAAGGTCAGTGTCCAGCCAGGTGGAGAGCTCTTTGAAGAGATTAGTCATGTAACACATGATCTCCTTGGCCATCTCAGTAGGAGTCAAGGATAAAACTGAGATTATCTAAGAAAGATTGGTGAAGGATCCTCTAGCTGAAGAAAGTGAACCCCTGTGACATACAAGGGATGCACAATGTTTTTGAGAGTTTTCTATCAGGAGAAGTGTTGCCAGTCCGTTGAGGGTTCTCTTGTTTGATTCAGATAGAAATCAAGAATCAACAAGGTGCGATTTTTAGCGACCCCGATGCCAGCAGATGATGCCAGATAATGCTAAATACTGTTGGCTGACACAGCCAGCCTCTTGGTCTCTGCTGCTGCCCGCTGCTGCTGTTTGCCACTGGCTTGTGCTGGATGCCTGGGTTAACTCTATCAGCGCTGCTGTCTGTTGCCAAACCTCCCCGACTGCTGATCCAGGGCTAACAATTCCTAGTGTTTGCTGCTATTTCTTTTAAAATGACCACTCTGTCCACACTCAAAGAGCAGAATCTTTGAGACAATACTACCCAAGAAATAAATAAAAAAAGGAGAAAATAGAAAGAAAAAGAGGAAGAGGGATTGAAGGGAGGGGAGAAATAGGAAAAACAGAGGAGCTAAGATATATCATGTACATGCACACATTTCCTGTGATGAATGTGATCATTATGTTATCTACATGGTACCAATGAAATTAATTTAAAAATCATAAGTGTGTTCTTGGACCCTGAGAGCCATGCTTTATTGTTCAGGGCCTGTGCAGCAGCAAACAGAGGTCAGTACAACCGAGGGAGCCCTCGTAGGTAAGGAGAGTGGTACAAACAGGATAGTGCTACTTAGATAACATCTGTGGGCCTGAGATTGGTCCAAGTGCTGACCTGTGGTGGGTACCTGGTGTTCAGAATAAGCCATCAGTCTTTGAAAACGAACTTTTGATTGATGGCTCCTACATTTTCTGAAAAAATAAGGGGGCTAAAAACTGGACACTTCTGGGAGGCTAGTCATGTTCAGCCCAGAGCATTCAACTTTGGAGATGTTGGGGCTCCTAAAAGTGGGCCTAGACCCTCCCCTCCCCTCCATCTCTGCCACAGTAAAGGGCTGTTCTCCAGCTTTCTTCAGAGTCTATAGTGCTGGCATGAGGAGCCTCACCACCCGAGGGAATGGCCTGGAGAGCAGCCACTACATCACTGAGGAGGTCACAGAGGCCAGTTGTCCTCCGAAATTGTGCAGAGGGAACTCCAGGAAGTGAAGCAAGGAGAGTGGGGACGAGCCTGATAGCTGATGGCCAAAGCCCACCTGGCTCAGCCACCATATGGGAAAAGGAGGGAGTTGCGTGCTTTTCAGCTCTCAGAAATGCCACTACTTCGGACTGGAAAGGGAGATGCAGTACAAAATGAAAGATGAAGGATCCCCCAACTTCTACAGACAAGAAGCTGCCTGACAAAAGCGCTCTGCTGAAAATGCATGCCAGCCTTTGTGAAAATGGAAGTCTGACAGGACCTGCCACTCAGAGAGATCCCACGGCTAAGGCCAAGAACCTCACTTCACTGCTCTCAAGACTTAAAACAGAGTTTTCCTGGCTGGACTTTAACATTGCTTGATAATGGTGACTCCTTCCTCTCCCTTTCTCCACCTTCTCTTTTCTTCCTCCACTTCCTCTTTCTCCTTCTCCTCTTCCTTCCCTTTTTTTCTCTCCTCTTCCTCCTCCTTCAACTTGTAAGGGAAAAACAAAAGCAGAAACGTGACTCTTATCCTGTGCTCTTTGTACTCTGGTTTCTTCCATTTGCCAGGTCCTCAAATGATGGGAAATATCCTGACAGTGTCACTTACATCTGACTTAGATAAATTAGAACCAGTCTTACTCAGTGTCACTGATATTTTTCATGTTTTCAATAGTATCGGTTTCTGCTGTCTCATTTACTATTTATTTCCGTGTGCTTGCTTTAGGCTTGAGTTGATCTTTCTATACTTTTAAGATGGAAGCTCAGGTTATTGATTTCAAATATTTTTCTGTTTGGATGCATAGGTACATTTATTGCAAGGGATATCCCCTTAAACACTGTTTTCTCTGTTTCTCAGGCTTTGACAAGTTGCACTTTCATTTTTACATAGAAGTTTTAAGTGAATCTTGAGATTTCTCTTTGATCTGTGTGATACATAGGAATAGTGTTGTTTAATTTCTATATTTTGGGATCTTTTAAGTTAGTTTTCCATGAATTTCTACCTGGGTTCTATCATAATCTAAAAAAAAAAAAACTTTGCAGAATTTCTATTCTTTTAGACTTTATAGGTGTATCTTATGGCCCAAAATGTGATCTATCTTGGTACATATTCCTCTTTTTCTTTTTTGTCTTTTTGAGATAGGGTCTCACTATGCATTCAAGCTGGCCTTGAGCTCACTTTGTAGCCCAGACTGGTCTCAAACTCGCAAAGATCCCTTTCCCCTGCCTCATGAGTGCTGGGATCACAGGTGTGCTCCACCACACCTGGCAGGTATGTGTTTCTCTTGTATGTGGCAAGTAGGTGGAATCTTTTTAAGATACTGATTATAAATTTGATTTATAGTGTCTAGCAATTATATGCATAATGATTACCTGTTCGCTTGTCTCTCATTTATTGAAAAATGGGTATTAAGGTCTTCAGCTACAATAGTGGATATGCTTTCTTGCTTTCTCTCTCTCTCTCTCTCTCTCCCTCCCTCCCTTCTTTCTTCTTTCTTTCTTTCTTTCTTTCTTTCTTTCTTTCTTTCTTTCTTTCTTTCTTTCTTTCTTTCTTTCTTTCTTTCTTTCTGTATTTAGGACAGGGTCGACAGGGTCTCACTACATAGATTGGACTCGTAGTGATTCTCCTGTAATCCCAGCCACCCAAGTTCTGGGATTACAAGCACATGCTATCTTGCCCAGTGTCAATCACCATCTCAGCACACCCTGCAGGAGCTCTGCCTAAGCATGCCCTTTAGTCCGCTGAGCTATCAGGCCAGCCCTTTGCTTCTTTTTCATTTGCATCATACTTCAGCACTCTCATTAAGTGCGTGCACATTTACTATTTTATACTTCCTTAGATTATTGACGCACTTGCCTTAATATCTACAATATTTATAACTTTTCTATATGCAGCATTTGTTCATTTTATCTGATTTTTAAAAATTTTTATTTAAGCATTTAAAATAATTCCACTTTGTCTTTTAGCATGTCTATTTTTCTTTTCTTAAAAAAACTATGATTGACTCAGGCTTTCCAATATACATTTCAAATTAAAATGAGTCTTACTTTCAAATAGCACTGTGTCATGTCTCTTGCAGCTTTGTACCAGCTCTGTACAAGAAGATTCCTAATTGCTTCTTCTAATCCATTATGACTAATCTATTGTTAGGATTAAATGCCCATGATATTGTTAGTATTACTCAGAGAACTTGACTTTAGGTTTAAGAATCAAAAAGCCATCCAAAAGTTACCTTAGATGTTGTGGAAGGAAAAGAAACTGCTTGAGGCGGAGGGCCTCACAGCAGGTAAGAGACGTCGCGACTGATGATCGCGGAGACCGGCTGATGGCGCAGATCTAATTTATTGCGGAAGTGCAGGTGTACATATAGGGAGGTGAGGGGGTGGATCTGAAGGGTGAAGAACGTTATGTGGAGAGTTGTGATAGGAGTGTAGGCGTTCTGTGACACAGATTAATGGCCAGGGGACTTCCGGGAGATCAGGCAGAGGAGTCTCAGCCCTTTGGTGCGCCACCTCGGGGAGCCAAGTGTGTCTACATCCGAGTGTCAGCTACCTGGGCGAGCCAGACCTCTGCATTACTCCCTTCAACTGCTCAAAGGGAATGGACATCTAGGATGAGAGAAAGGACAAGAAAGAAGGGGGGAAAAATATATATATATATATATATTCCCAGGATAGCTTGGATAATTGTACTGCTGATTTTTACTGGCCTAGTGAAAGGAACAATTAATGCTTAAACTTTATGTTTTCTTTTTAGTTTTTTTGAGCTATTTTGCATGCTGATAGCTGGTAATCTAACCAACTAATTTGAAGGCAACAATATAAGAACCATTGCTGAATTTCTACCATCTTGTTTTTTTTTTTTTTCAAATGGAGGTTTTTTAAATTTATTTTTTATTTTATTGAAGTAAAAATATCAATCAGACAGTTTTAAGACACATTAACAGGACAGATTCGATAAATTAATACATTGCAAACTGTTTTCATAATGTTTTGGTATCGTACAAGGTGCATACATGATATTATACTTACAGACATTATTATAGCAGATGTCTCTTACCAGTAAATTAAGAGAGTGTAGCTGTTTACTTATGTTATTTTTTACACCTGAATTATATCAGATTCAATAATTAATACTTTCTAGCTTGTTATTTTCCTAGTGGTTGTCCATAGTACTAGAAGCCGACATAATATCCTGTCCAACCACCATTAATGCAAATCTTGCCTCTCATAGGATTATGTAGAAGCACAGCGTATCTATCCCAACTGTACTGTCTATACACACACATCATGATTCTTCCTTTCTATACCCCTTCCTTTGTCTACACCTATCAAAGATGGGCACTCCACTGTCATTCAACCAATTTAGGCACCTGAACTCCACAACACAATCCAACACAGTCCAGTATTCCACAATAGTGAGTTATCTGAAGAAGTTGTTGACCGTAGCCATTTACAATACTTTTCTATCATCTTGTTTAGTGAAATTCTGTATCATTTCTAGTGGTTTTAAAATTATTTTTTATTTACTTTTTGTTATTGTTGATACAGGACTCTTGGTGATCCTCCTGCCTCGGTGTCCCCAGAGCTGGGATTGCAAAGCCCGTGCACCACACCCAGTTTTGGGCTGGCACAGCATGTGGTACTTGAGATGGAATGTGGGTCCTTGGGCTTATCCAGCAGATTCTTGGCCACTAAGCTATCTCCCCAGCCCAATTATATTTTATTCATTTAAAAAAGAAAATATTCTATCTGCGTTTATTTATTTATCATCATTTATTTCATTTCTTTTCTCTGATGCTCTTTGTGCTGTGCATACTGGAGGTTTTTTTCCTCCATAATTTTTCATCTCCTTGAAGAACTCTGGTTTCTTACAAGGCAAGTGTATGGAGGAAAAATTTCCTCAGTTTTATTTTCTGTGCAAAAAGACTATTTATTCTACACTTTGGAAGTACAATTTTATAAGATTTCTGTGGATCCCTGTGAGCGTGGTGATTGGGGATGGGGGAGATGAGGTATCCTGTTATTCTATATGAGACAGGAAGGAAGGAGTGGGTTAGAGTGAGAAACAATCTTTGTGCTTGGATGAGGCTCTGGTGAACTTTTTCTCTTCGTTGTTGTTCCTGGGTGGATTCCACTGCAGTTTCCTTCCCCCACCACCGCTCAGAGAGTCCCAAGGGACATGTGTGGCTTTCCAGTGAGAACCTGGTAGGATGCTGGCAGCTGGGCCTAGGGACATGCGGAGAGCCATTTTGATTTTCTCACCCTTCTGCTGTGCCCTCAACCCCCAAACCATCACCCAAAGCTCATTCAAGCTCTCCTCCTGGTGTGTCGCTCTGGCGACGGCTTCCATGGTGTTAACACATACAGAGTGTGTCCCTCTCCATGAGTCTGCTAAGCAGGGGTTTTGTTGTTGTTTTCTTTCCGTAAAACTGGGGATCAAACTCAGGACCTTGAGTTCGTTAGGCAGGCGCTTGTGCTAACCAGGGTTGGAGGTGCTGTTTGCCTTGAAAAATCAGATCTGTAATGGGTTCAAGAAAAGCTGTCAAGTTTTCAGTTTGTCTAGCTTTTTCTGGTTAGAAGAGGTGTGACAGATTTAACAGTTTCTCAAAAGTTAGAGCTAAAATTGGGAGTTGCTAATGCTGATGTTATTATCATTATCTTCCCAACTCTTTAAATAAAGTGAGTATGTTGGTTTAAGGCAGATGAGGTAGAAACTGCCATTTCATATTTCTCATGGTCCAATTGGCATTTGCATTTAACATTTGAAAAACAAAAGAGAGTTTCAAACATTCATTCCCTTGGGACCACTTATTTGCACTTTTTTTTTTTTTTTTACTACATTGACTACATACACTCAAGAACAATTGTAGTTTGACTTTGTTGTTACCAAATACAGCTATCCAGTAACTTAGACTTTGGAGTGGAACTGAAAGCCTGAAAACTGAGCAAAATAATCCTCTTAGTTAATCTGTGTCAGAAAACACAAATAAAACATTCTTTAAAATATAATTTTGATACATGCATGATGATGTGATACTAAATATTTCATACATCATAATATAACTTTAAGTGTTTCTCTAGAGAAAATACAGCGAAGGTGGAATTACCGTATCATAGAGTCTGGAGACATCAAGCACAGCAAAATAACACAAGTGTAAGTGCACACTTTGTCTCTCTTGGGGGGTCTAGAAGTCACACACTTCATGTCCTTGCCGTCACTTGTCAAGTTAGGTAGTGTTTGCCTTGTAGAGGGGCTAAGTGTAACTGACTTCTTTCTAGAATTTTTAATGATATGGAGCATTATCCACAGTTATCCTTCAAGTTTATCCTATTTATATCTTTGAGCACTTTTCTATTTGCTTATTATTTATATGGGTTATTGTTGTTGGTTCATTCTATAGCTTCATAGCATTTTGTTGTCATGTATACATGCAATATTCTCATAGTGTTTGTGTTCTATTTATTACTTGGGGATTTATTAAAGTCAAAGTTATTAATTATATCACAATCATATTGATATTTTTTAAACATTTAATATTTTTTCTATTTTGTTTAGGAAATTCATGTGTGGCTTGAATTACAAATATATACTTCTATATTTTAAAATGCTTAAATGTGAAGCTTTTACACCTAATTCACTTTATATTTGACAGGAAATGTGGACCAAGTTTTAGTTTTATTGTTGTTTTTTTTTTTGTGTGTGTGTGTGTGTGGCACCAGGAATTGAACTCAGGACCTTGAGCTTTCCAGGTAAGTACCTATTCTACTGAGCTATCTCCCCAGCCCTCAAGTTTTAGTTTTAGAAAACTATGCCCATACCCTTACAATCTTAAAAAATACAATTTAGATCTTTTGAATGATCTATTCTTTCCACATCAGTTTGCAATAACATGTTGGTTGTGCTCAAAGCTTTCCCCTATGTCTATTTGTGAGTTCCCCACTATATTCTTTAGGTTGAATGATCAATTTCAACATGAACACACTTTTATTTTATTACATAGCTTTTATACACAGCTTGATATTTATATTTTTTCTTCTATAGAAGGGTTCTGAGTATTCCCTAACCGTTGTTCTTTCATATGTATTTTAGAATAAGCTCACTGAGAACTTCAAAATGTTTTATTGCCCTTACTTGAAAGTGTGTGGAATATAAATATTAATTTGAAGAGAAGTGATATGTTTTTATTACTGAGGCTCCCAACCAAGGACATATGCGCATTTTTGTGCATTCATGTGAGTGCGTATGCTTATGCCTCTGTGCTCACACACACCACGTACTTATTTAGGTCTTCCTTAATGTTTCACAGTAAGACTTATAATTTTGTCCGTAATTTCTACATTTCTTTTAGTCTTTGTTGGTATAGAGAGTTACCTTCTAAAAGGCTTTTAAACATTAATTGCTGCTATGTAAAAATCACATTGTTTTTGTATGTCTTTGGACATTTAGTAAGTCTGTTAATTTTTCCAAATTCTGACATTTTGGCCATGTTCCAATAAGTTGATTTGCAGATAACCATATAATCTTTGAAGAGTGGCAGCTTACCTCCTTCTCCAAATATTTTCCCTCAGTTTATTGTACTCACTAGAAATTTCCTAGAATGTTGAATATAATTAAACATGGTTGTATCCTTTTCCAGCTAAAGAGGAGTTTTAATATTTTACACATTTTAAAATGATCTGTAGGATGAGATGGCTGGCCATTATGAGAGTTACAAAGTTTCTTTGTAATTCAAGTTTGATTATTGAATTTTTGATATAATTCAGGTATAAAAAATAAGATAAGTAAACAGCTACACTCTTAATTTACTGATAAGAGACATCTGCTATAATAATGTCTGTAAGTATAAAATATCATGTATGCACCTTGTACGATACCAAAACACTATGAAAACAGTTTGCAATGTATTAATTTATCGAATCTGTCTTGTTAAGGTGTTTTAAAACTGTCAGATTGATATTTGTACTTCAATAAAATAAAAAATAAATTTAAAAAAATTCAAGTTTGATATGATTAGATACTGTATGCTATCAAATGCTTATTTCTGTTGACGTATTATGTGGTTCCATTTCTTTAATATACTAAAGAGTTCATTTTTGTTTATTTTAATTGAAACCTAATGATTGTACATATTTAAGAAGTACAGTATCATAGTTTAACATGTGTCCATGGTACAAAGAACAAATCAGGGTAATTAGCATATGCGTCTTTTCAGTGTTCTCTCATTAAACTAATTCTTCCATTCCTGGAATAAAATGCACCTGTGTGTGACATCATATTTTATGGACTCCTGGATTAATTTTCCAATATTTTGTGGAAATATTTCCACTAATTATTTAATTGCTTTAGTGGTTATAAGTGTCTTAAGGTTAGTCTCAAGCTACATTTTTCCTGTAATTTTGAACTCAGCCAAGCTATTTCTTTAAAATGTTTAGTCATTTAGTTACTAGCATCATCCAAATGCTCTCCTTCCAGGGAGTGTCTGCTCTGAATTTTCCTGAAGTCTAATGAGAGACATGCTATAATTATTGGAAGTGTGACTGACCATCACATCAGTGATAAGAATTGTGAAACACAAGTCACTCTTCCTTTTTTTCTGAGACTGTTAAAAATGACAACATTTTGCAAAGATAAAGCATAGAATAATAGGAAATCACAGATGCCGTCTTCCAGGTTGAGCAATCACTCAACAATTCTGTCCGCTCTCCGCAGACCTCACTAAAGCCTTGAAGTCACCATGTGACTGCAGCACCGTGTGAGCATTATATTTCATTTTGTAACTCTGAGGAAAAGTTAAATTGTGCTCTATTTATTTTTCTAAAGGAATATAAATGTGCATAATGCATTTTAGAAATGTTTCTGCACAAGATAGCTATACTGGAGAACCCATTATTATTTCTTGGAAAATTAAAAAAAATTTTCTAGTTGCTAAGTATTTTATTATGCACCTTCAGCAGCCTTTCTATCCATTTTTGCAGGTTAACAAACCACCTTAAAATTTGATGGTGGGAAATGACAGTTGGTGTTTAGCTTACAATGGGGCTGGGGTCAGCTCTTGAGAATTTCTGCCTTGGGCCACATTTATGATTCTTCAGGCAGTCAGTACTTCCTTTACAGTGCCTGACAGTCAGCTAGCTGTTCGCTAAGGTGGACTGCCCTGTGTCTCTCGTCACCTAGCTGGGTAGCTGCCCTGTTCAGATGGTGGTGATTTCCAGGCAGTAAGAGAAGAGGCTGCAAGGGTTTCTGCAGTCCTGGATCCGAACTCAGGTTGTCTTGAGAGTCAAAGCAAGCATAAGGCTGGACAGATGCAAGAGTCAGAGAAACAGATCTCCCTCTGCAGGAGGAGCTGCAAAGCACTGTGGCCAGTTTTGCAACCTACTGACTTAAATGCGCTTCTTTGTGGTGCCAGAACAAGAGACTTCCCTGCTAACTGGAGAGCTGCAGGCTACCACGGGGTTCCCCTCCAGTGATAGCTGGCAGAGCCTCTGCCACAGTGCTTCTGTCCTTGTAAGTGCTGGTCAGGATGACTCCTTGGAACTAACCCTGGTGGTAGATCTTAGTGAAAAATGGAGCAATTAATACAACAAGACCTGACCCTGAAACCCAGTCCTCTGTCGGCTGTTCAAGATTTCCTCCTGACCTGGGACCACGTGTTCTGTCTGTTGGTTGTGAATGGGTCTAGTTCTGGGGCAGAGCCAAGAGGGTGTGCTCTGCATGTCAGTTTATTCTGTGAACAGGTGCTGCAGGCCTTCTGGCAGGGAGAAGGGCGGGGGAGTGTCGGAACAGAACCTCGACATTTCCAGGCCTGCCCTCCTTCTGCCTTTTCAGTTTGCTCCCTCCTTCCCCTGCTCTGGGTAGCACCACATGGTGGAAATTGCAACTTATCACTTGTTAGGGTGTGATAGCAGAGTCTTGGTTCCTTGAATAGAACAGTTTAATGTTAATTTTCAGTCTCAGAAGAACTGTATATACAGTGTGCGTGTACGTTACTGTGAGTGGGGGATGGGGTGGGGGAATTCATTATTTAGACCAGAGAGAAGAAATGAGGGAGAGAGGAGATGAGATATGACCCAAGTTGGAGAAATTAATTCTATATGTTGTGAGCCTGAAGGGAAAATGGAACAAAGGAGCTGTCTTTTCAGAATAGAAAGATGTGTACAAACCAGCAGATGGATTTGTGGTGGAGAGGTTAGGTGAGGCACAATAATTCAAACTGGATTCAAGCTTTGTGTGTCAGTAGTAGGAGAGATACTTCCTGCAAATCTCCCCAATTCCTCTTCCTTATCTACTGGCCCATCCCGACCCTGGCTCTCTGCTGGCTCTGCCTTTTTCCCCACCAGAAGCCCAGAGAGATCCTCTAGATTTTCTCCAGCAATCTATTTCCATAGTGTGATGTTCTTCTCTAGTTGCAGTTA
>PVKA01042114.1:0-17667 GCA_004027165.1 Ctenomys sociabilis
TTTTTTGTCTTTTTGAGACAGGGTCTCACTATGCAGTTCAGGCTGGCCTCGAGCTCACTTTGTAGCTCAGGCTGGTCTCGAACTTACAACAATCCTCCTGTCTCAGCCTCCCGAGTGCTGGGATTACAGGCATGCGCCACCACGCCCGGCTTCTTCCAGGTATTTAACTTCTCTTATTGTTACCATGTATCCAAGTCATGGTTCCAGCCCTCAAGGAAGGAAGTCGTGTGAACCAAAGAGGTGGTTATGGGAGTTTTATTGGGAATAATAAGAATAGCTCCTGGGTTTCCAGGAGGGTCCCAAGTGTGTCACTGCATGGCTCCACCATCCAGAGCTAATTACAGAGAAGTACAGAACAAGAATTGCTCAGTTATTTTGTGGCCACCTCATACAGGTGGCTCTGTAGATTTAAAATGACCCGTTGGAACTCAGGCTTCTAAAATGACCCTTTGTAGTAGGACGTGATGGTGCACACTTGTAATCCCAGCACCTCGGAGTCTGAACCAGAGGATTCTTATGGGTTCCAGATGAGTGGGTTACAAAGTGAGCTCAAGGCCAGCCTGAACTGCACAATAACAACAACAACAACAACAAAAAACAACAATAAAATAAAATAAGATGACCCACTGGAGCTCAGTTCTTCAGCATATAGAATTTAAAGGAATGTGAGGTTTGAGAGGAAAAAAAACTGGTTACTTTACATTTTAACTTTCTCAGGACTCAGGTGGTTGAAGGCTGCATCCCATTGTACAAGGAAGCTCATGCTTGGTTCACAATCCTAGTTTACCATCTATTCTTTTTAAAGTACTTACCAATATGGCTAGCCACCCAACTCTACCTCAAGCACTTCTAGCTAGCTCCCACATTCAACAGCTAACGAAGGGGCTGGGGAGACAGCTCAGTAGAATAAGTGCTTGGCTGGCAAGCACAAGGGCCTGAGTTCAATTCCCAGTCCTGGAAAAAAAAAAAGCTAACTAAATAAATCATCTTCTACACTGGTTCAATCTCCAGCACTAATAAAAAAGTACACAGATACATAAGTCTTCTCAGAGGAGCTTTTATTCCAATATGGGCAGCTACTCTACAAACTTGAGTAATTTTTCTACTCTTTGGATGTCTTACTTCTCTTTCTCAATTCATCCCATGTCCTATGTTCTTGTCACCCTCTCACTCAAATAACAACCCTGCTGCTCTGGAAGACGATCTCCCTCTTTTTTTTTTTTTTTTTTTTTTTTTTTTTTTTTTTTTTTTTTTTTTTTTTTTTTTTTTTTTTTTTTTTTTTGAGACAGGGTCTCACTATGCAGTTCAGGCTGGCCTTAAGCTCACTTTGTAGCTCAGGCTGGTCTCGAACTCATACCAATCCTCCTGCCTCAGCCTCCCGAGTGCTGGGATTACAGGCGTGCGCCACCACGCCCGGCGATCTCCCTCTTTTATCTGGGTAAATATGCATCATTCCAAATACCAGTAGTTATATTCATTAACTCATAGCTATTCCTCAGCCTAGGTAATAAGTACCTGTAGCACAGGTAACATTTTCTGTCCCTCCCAGAGTAACCACACTCCAACTGTACAACTTGACCTGTTCTCTGATATTTGCTGTCTTCTTAGGAGAGGGAGTTAAATGATGGACCCACAGGAGAGGCGGATAGCATCTAAGGATACCCAGAAATAAGGAAGGTAAGAGAAAAGGCATAAGAGAGGCCTGAGAGCAATAAAGGGAATGATGGTCTTCGTGAGCTGAGGAGTTGTCAGTGAGGCCAGAGAACAACAGGAAGGGAGTTTCTCTTCCCCAGACTCTTACACTCCCAAGCAAGTCACCGTCTTGTAGATGTACCATCAGAGCAGAAGGAGGGGACTAATTCTGTGCTGTCCATCCCACCTTAATTGACCCTCCATACTGAAGCTTCTCCCCACCCTGTCTTTCTTTTTTTTGAGGGGGGGATCATATTTATTTATTTATTTATTTATTTATTTATTTATTTATTTATAAGTTTTTACAGAGTTAATTATCATAACAAACATCCATTAATTCTCCCACCTGCCAGGACGAGTCACACCTAAGTCACACTGTGGAAACAAAGCCCTCTCAGAGCTGAATGTGTACACACTTTATTGGGGGAGGGGCCTAAGAAGAAGACAGAGATTCCCTGAAGATCTGATTGACGCCCTTGGACACCACTCACCTCACACTCTGGATTACACAGTACTAGGGGGCCAGGAGAGGAAACACAGGTGGGGCCTGGAGACCTGTGTCTACCTGTTCTTTTCCACGCCCAGTCATCTCACCACACCCTTCTCCTCCCTTTATATTCCCCCCGCCAACCTAAGAGTGTGCTAGAGGCAGAAGAGAAGGAAGAGGAAGCTAACAATTCCCTGCTTGGCCCCAGCCCCACACCCAGTGAGTGCAACCAACAGGTAGGCAAGCTTACGCTGACTGCTGGAGAGGCGAAGAGGTCTGAGCTGGAAAGGAGAAAGAGAGGATCATAAGTGAAGTAGGGATAGGGAGAAGAATGTGGGCAGTGGGTAGGGGACCGAAAGAATGGAGGTAGGAAATAACAGGGCCAAAAACCTGAGGCGAGTGGGGATGGGGGGGACACAGCAGAGATGGGGTAAAAGTTGGTATTTCCTGGTTGCTCTCAGGGAATTCTTTCTCAACCTTGTTAGGAAAGCACAAGTGTAACTGGGAGGGGCCTTGGTGTTCTTCCTGGTTCTTAGGAAAAGGTGACCTTGAGCCAGCCGGTGGCTTCTCCAGTATGTCTCTACCCGTGGGCTTTCTCCGCATCTTCCTCTGGCGTCTGTGTTTATTCCGCGGTTTCCCCGCGGCCTTCTCCCCTGGGGAGATGGAGAGGTCGAAAAGCCCAGAGATTGAGCAAAGTCACCTTTTCACGCTCACAAATTAGAAGGATCAGGTTTCAGATTAAAACCAGGGGGCCGGCGGGAGGTGTTCGGGTTCACCAGTTGCGTGGTGCTGTCCCCTGCTCGGTGCTGAAATCCAGGCAGGGGCCCCGGTGGTCCCGCACCCCCGGCTCGGACGGTGCGCCCGGGTCCTCCCGGCACCTGGCCTGAGCCGCCCGCCCCCGCCGGGTCCCGCATCCCGCGCGGCGGCAGGCAGAGGGCGGGGCCTGGAGCCCCACCCCCGGGGACTGCGGCGCGGCCTCCTCCCGCCCGCCGCCGCCGCCCGCGCGCTGCGCCTGGCCTGCACCGCTGCGCCTGGCCTGCACCCCTGCACCGCCGGCGCCGGCGCCGGCGCCCGCTCTGGCCTCCGCGCCATCCGGATCCCCATTTGGGCTTCAGCCTTGGCCCAGCTCCGACCCTCCGTCTGCCCGATTGCATCCTCCCTCCCCTAACCGTCTGGCGCTAGGTCCTGCTCCGGGAAGCCATGGCTGGTGTCTTCTCCCGTCTGCCGTCCGCCCGTCCCGGGCTCAGGCTCCTGGCTCTGGCCGGAGCTGGGTCTCTGGTCGCTGGCTTTCTACTCCGCCCGGAACCTGTGCAAGCGGCTCGCAAGCAGCGCCGGAGACTGTATCCTCCAAGGTATCGGCTCCTGGGCTGGGGTGTAGGGGAGGTTATGATGGGAACGAGGGGGCGCAGAGAGGGGCACCAGTACTGCAGACAAGGGCCTTAATTACGGAGGTCTTGGAGACTTCAGGAGGATGGAAATGGGCACAAACCCTTCAAGTAAGAGCGTTCCTGGGAACCTGCGACCCACCATCACCAAGACCACCTCAGACCCTAGGAATCCTAGTTGCACCCACTACTCAAGTCATCATCCAAAAGCCAGGGACTTCTTTTCCCCTCCATCTCCTTTTTCTGCTGCTCTCCTCTATTTCCTAAAGACTTTAGTCTTTCCCCTCCCCCATCACTAATGTGTTTATGTGAGGAAAGAACTGTTCGTGTCTGGGAGAATTGAGTCAGCTAGCCACAGGCAGCTAGAACTATTGGGAAAGAACAGACCCTGAAAGTCCCTAAAGAGATTATCCAGGCTAAGTCTACCTCTAATTCCCCCTCCTCCCACCGAGTCAGACATAGCTAATTGGACAGCTCCCAGCTGGCAGCACTGGGTCTAGGTCTCAATGTCCTCCCTCCATGGTTACTGGGTACCCCCCTCCCCAGCGCTGAGTACCCAGACCTCCGAAAGCACAACAACTGCATGGCCAGTCACCTGACTCCAGCAGTCTATGCAAGGCTCTGCGACAAGACCACACCCACTGGTTGGACGCTAGATCAGTGCATCCAGACTGGAGTGGACAACCCCGGCCACCCCTTCATCAAGACTGTGGGCATGGTGGCTGGGGATGAGGAGACCTATGAGGTAGGGGCCCCAGAGTTTCCCTGCTGACCCTGGTTGCCTTGCCAGTAATCCCTGTTCCTTCTCCCTAAAGATCCCCCCCACCATTCCCTCTAGACTAGACTGTCCGTGTGCAAGCTTTCTGACCCAGTGAAATCAATCCATAATTGAAGCATAAAAAAGAGTTTCTTCCCTGTAATCACCTCTCCCTCTCAATTCCCTTTCAGGTATTTGCTGAGATATTTGACCCTGTGATTCAAGAGCGACACAATGGATATGACCCCCGGACCATGAAGCACACCACTGACCTGGATGCCAGTAAAGTGAGCTCTATATTCTGCTTCTAGATTGTGTTGCCTTGTGAACATTTGGTATCTCCGCTGCCTGTACCTTATTTCTTGGTCATTGTACTGCTCAATGTTTAATCTTGATATATGGAAAGAATCCTATCTTAAGGAATGACAGAGGCAGAGATGACAGGGTGGAGGAAAAGACCCCTCATTCCCACCCACCCTCTGTGTCTCCAGGACCTGAGTTGTTTTCCTTATCTCTCAGATCCGTTCTGGTTACTTTGATGAGCGGTATGTATTGTCCTCAAGAGTCAGAACTGGTCGGAGTATCCGGGGACTCAGTCTGCCTCCAGCTTGCTCCCGGGCAGAGCGGCGAGAAGTCGAACGTGTCGTGGTGGATGCACTGAGTGGCCTGAAGGGTGACCTGGCTGGACGCTACTACAGGCTCAGTGAGATGACAGAGGCAGAACAGCAGCAGCTTATTGATGTGAGGGTCCTGAAAAGGTAGCCGGGTGGGGAGAGCAGATGGATAACGGGCAAGCGGGGAGGCTGGGCAAGAGAGGCCCCAGGGTCGCCATGATAGCTCTTAAACTCAATTGTTTTCCTTCTCCCAGGACCACTTCCTGTTTGATAAGCCTGTGTCCCCGTTGCTGACTGCAGCAGGAATGGCTCGAGACTGGCCCGATGCTCGTGGAATCTGGTATAAAGCTGCTTCTTACCTCTTTTATCCTCCATGCCACAAAAATAATATCCTCCCCCTGCCCCCCCCCCCCCCCAGTTTTTATCTTCCCTTGATCCCTTAACCTCCTCTCTTCAGGCACAACAATGAGAAGAGCTTCTTGATCTGGGTGAATGAGGAGGATCACACGAGGGTCATCTCCATGGAGAAGGGCGGCAACATGAAGAGAGTGTTTGAAAGATTCTGCCGGGGCCTCAAGGAGGTTGGAGAAGGGTGTTTAGGAAACCAGATGGGAGGAATACAGAAAGCCAAAGGGCAGCCTGATTTGGTCATTACCAATCTACAAGATTTCTGGTAGAGAAAAGGGCCACTGTTAATTACTCCAGGAAAATAGGTATAAACTAGGACTGTTCTGGGAAACCGGGACATAAGGTCACCCTAAGAACAGGAAGAGAAAAAGAATGGAACCAGAGGAAGTAAACAGTTGTCAGATAATGCAGAGAAGGAACAGCAGAGATGGTGAATCACTTTCCCAGGATGCAGTGGGCTGTGCACACAAAGAGAACCTCTGAGCTTCTATTGATGTCTGAGGTGAGCGATTGCTGTGATCCTGTTTCCAAAATCATCCCCAGTCCTGAGCCAAGGTAGGCCTGGACTTGATGATGTCCTTCCCGCTGAAGCTTTCTGTCCAGGCTTTAAGCTGAGAGTGGCAGAGAGATAGGGGAGGTGAAGGATGGAATGGCCCAAGTTCAGTGTGTGGCCCTTGGTGAGGACTTGAGCTGCATCTGTAACCCCATGTGGAGTGGGCATCCAGAGTCACTTTTACATGAGAAACTGCCATAAACCCAGTTCTTACTGCACTGCATGTTCTCATATATACAGTGCTATTTTGGACTTGCAAAGAAAGCGAGCTCTTTTAGGTTCTAGCCAAGAACTTTATACTATTTTTGGCAAGTAATGGATAATATATTCTGGCAATGAATGAATAGGGAAGTATTTAAATTATATATCTCAGTTTCCCCATCAGTACATTTGGGATAATAAGATTCCTGTTTGAAGTCATTAGGGGGATTAAGTGAAATAATGCAGCTAACTGATCCATAGAAAGTCTCAGTTGGTTGGGTGTGGTGGTGCATGCATATCTATAACCCAGAGCTCCACTCAGGAGGCTGAGGCAGGAGGATCACTGAGTTCAGGGCCAGCCTGCACTACATTGCAAGACCCTGTCTCAAAAAAAAGTCTTAAGTTTTCGCTGTTATTATTCTTGATGTTCAGCATGTAAGAATCCCCTAAGCCATGGCTCTTTCTGAACTATAAATAGGTCTCCTTTGTTTATGTTGCATGCTAGTCTTTGTGCCCAGTGCTGTGGCACAGTGCTCCTCTCTCCTCAGCTATAATCAACTTCCTGTTTAGGGTGGTTAAATGATAGGAGAATACCTGCTCCCATACCCCTTGTCCTCTCTCACACACACCTTTGCATCTGGCTTTACTGCTGTTTTCACCGTTCTTTTTTTTCCCTCATGTTCTTCTTCAGCTAACAGAAGGCTCTTTTGCCTCTTCCTGTTGCAGAGCTTACACCCTCATTTTCTGCCTGCAAGGACCCTCTGCTTATTGGCAAAGCAGAGATAATCAGTGCGTACAGAACTCAATGAATAATCAATCTTTTCTCTGCTCAGCTTACCCTTCCGTTCATTTCCCTAGATCATTTTGTATACATCACTCCCTCACATTTCTTTGCATGCATGACTATGACAAACTATTCTTACTGAAGGAAAAGAAAGGGAAAAGGGGAAGGAAGCAATGTCAATCATTCACACCCATGTTTCCCAGTTCTAGACATATTCCTAGAGTTCCTGTGGGTCTAACTAAGGAGGGAGCCACATATCCTTGATTTTTCACTAATAACCTTTGTGGACTCAGGTGGAGCGGCTGATCCAGGAGCGTGGCTGGGAGTTCATGTGGAATGAACGTTTGGGATACATCTTGACCTGTCCGTCTAACCTGGGCACTGGACTCCGTGCAGGAGTGCACATCAAACTACCCCTGCTAAGCAAAGTAAAGAAATTCTGGGGGTAGAAAGGGATGTTGGTATATGGATGAGGAGGGAGAGGGAGTGGGCACTCTGAAAGGAGCCAGACATATTATTTGAGCAGGTAGGGAAATTCTGTCTCTCCTCACCCTTCCTGCAACTCCTGTCTCTAGGACAACCGATTCCCAAAGATCCTGGAGAACCTGAGGCTCCAGAAGCGTGGTACCGGAGGAGTGGACACTGCTGCAACAGGCAGCATCTTTGACATCTCCAACTTGGACCGGCTGGGCAAGTCAGAGGTGAGGCACTAAGGAGTGAGGGTGTGGAGAGATGCAGGCTTTAAGAGAGCTGAGAAGTGACTGTGAGTGAACCCCAAGGAAATAAGAGAGTCTGAAGTGAAATTCAGGTTGGGTTGGGAGGCAACTGGAAATGAATTTCCAGAGCAAGAGAGTCAGTCAGTGTTAACAAAAGAAACACAGACTGTGGAAAGCAGAGATCAAGGATCAGTGTCCTTCAGGTGGAGCTGGTACAACTGGTCATCGATGGAGTAAACTATCTGATTGACTGCGAACGGCGTCTGGAGAGAGGCCAGGATATCCGCATCCCCGCACCTCTTGTACACAACAAGCATTAACTCCCCCTCTACGGCAGATGCATCAAGATCCCCAGGACTTCTGCCCATTTAGTGGTAGACAATCCTACTTGCCCTGGGCCTGCCCCCCACCTTGTCCCAGTAAAGACTCCTTGCTATGCTCCAGCTGTCTGTGTTATTTCTATTGGTGGGGTGAAGAGGAGCAGCCTGCCTCCAGAAAATGAAAAGAAGCAGTGGGTTTTTTTTTTTTTTTTTTATGATAGAAGAAGACTCTAGATACAACGTGCCAGAAAGCTGGCTCTCAGGTGGGTGGAAAGCATTAGCATTTACCCATATTCTTCACCAGCTTCCTGAGAATAATTAGGATGCACTTTACTCATTATGATGTAAGAGTTCTCTCCACAGCCATCTCCCTCAACTACAAAGACAGGCTGATAGCATGCGGTCAGGAAAGCTGGTGGTCACTGTGGCTAGTTCTGGAAGTTCCAGGCTGAATTTTTACCTACAGTGAGGCAAAAACTAGAAGCATCGCAGTTTTGCTCCCCAGGACCCATGGATACTTGCAAACTAGCTCTCTACCTGTAGGCTCCTTCACCTGAGGGATTTTCCTTGGGGGCAAGGTTCTAAGGGCTTTGATTCTGGTCAAGAGACAGGGTCAAGCTGTGCTGTTGGGAACTCTCTCTGATGTCCTGAACTCTTCCCTCATGCTGAGCCCATGCAATAACTTGTCACTGCTCAGGAATGAGGATATTTTTCTCAGAAGGCACAGGCTGAACACCAGGGAACTGCATAGCTCAGTGGGCTGAACACTACCTGGGGGTAGGGACAGGAATCAGTGCGCCCAGTAGCCCTCGGCTCTCCTGCAGTCACCTCAGACCCCAGTCCACCAAAACTTGCAAACTTAGGGACCAGGGTGAGAAAAATAGTTAAGGTCAAGTCCACCTTGTAATTGCATACCTGTAAGGTATTATTCTAAGGTATGCACTCAGGAGGCTGAGGTAAGAGGTTTGCTATGAGTTCAAGGTTAGTCTGGTCTACAAAATGAACTCAAGGCCAGCCTGCATTATATAGTAAAACTCTGTCTAAAAAAAACAAACAGGAGCCAGGAAGATGGTTCAGTGGAATAAGCGTTTCCCTGGCAAGTGCAAAGGCCTGAGTTCAATCCCTGGTTCTGCCCAAAAAAAAAAAAAAAAAAAGGAGGTCAGATTCTAGATCTGCCTCCCAGCTATTGAAGGAAGATGCTTCTAAATTTCACACCTTCCTCTTAAAACCTAATGTCTTCCCCATGTTCCCAAAGTACCTTGCCACAGACCTTTCCCAATATGTCTCTAAACAATTACTTAAATAGTTCCTCAGACTTCACCTTCAGAAATCCAGGAAAAGGAGCCGGGAAGATGGTTCTGTGGAATAGGCGCTTCCTTGGCAAACGCAAGGGCCTGAGTTCAATCCCCGGTTCCGCAAAAAAAAAAAAAAAAAAAAAAAATCCAGGACAGTCTTCTATCAAATTCAGCTAGAGTACAGAAGTTAAACCCTGGCAACTAGCATCCAAGGTGGCCCCAACCTCCCAACCAATGTCAGTGCTGCTTGGCTACAAAAGAGGAGGAAGAAAGGGAGATGAATTCAGCTTTGGGGGCTGTGGTCATGAGATGGCAGAAGAGATGACTTAAAAGTGCTTCCGTCCGCTCTGGGACAGTTTCATCCTACTCTCCCCTCCCCAGGCAGCCCTCCTAACCCTCAGCCTCACCTAACCTCAACTCTTGCCTGCTGCTGTGCTGTGGCTCCTCTGGCTGCAGCCCACAAAGCAGACAACCCAAGGCTAGCAGGTGGGTGAAGCGCAGGTGGTGTGCATGCCAACCACTCTTCCCTCAGCAAATAAAGACCACAATGTGGAACTGGGTGGGGTGTGGAGAATTGAAGTGACTAGGAGAATGGGTGGTTGTAGGGGATTGTGTTATTTTATCAAGATCAGAAGATACAGTAGTCCTAGAAAGGTCAAGGACACCTCCATACCCCTGTGGGAGGAGGAGGAATAGAAAAAGGCCTCAGAGAAAATATTACTGTACAAGGTTACAAATACTACTGACTCAAGGTTACTAGTATTATTTTTTTATTTTATTTTATTTTTTTTGTCTTTTTGAGACAGGGTCTCACTATGCAGTTCAGGCTGTCCTTAAGCTCACTTTGTAGCTCAGGCTGGTCTCGAACTCACAACAATCCTCCTGCCTCAGCCTCCCGAGTGCTGGGATTACAGGCGTGCGCCACCACGCCCGGCTAAGGTTACTAGTATTAGTTATTAAGAAAAGACAGACAGGGCTGGGGAGATAGATCAGTGGTCTAAGCACTTGCTTGACAAGCTCAAGGACCCTGGTTTGATCCCTGGTACTGCAAGCTATGCTGGCCCTGGGCACCAAGCTGCTCACCAAAGCCAAGCATGGTGGTGCATGCCTGTAATCCTAGCACTGGGGAGACTGAGATAGGAGGATCACTACGAGTCTGAACTGCATAGCAAGATCCTGTATCAAATAAAAAGTTTCTAGAAGTCCAGAGAGTCCAGACTTCTGATTATATTGTTTGATACTCTCTTCTGTACCCTGCTGGACACAAAAGTACTTGGGTAGCCTCCCCTGAGAAATTGTCAGTGGCAGGCCCCACAATCTCTGGTGCCAGGGTTGCATTTTTGGGAGCAAGCTCTGCCCATCACCCCCACATACACACAGCTGTCTGACTGCTCTACTCCCAGTTTTGCTGCTTTTCTAGAAGACGCTTCCGGGTCTCTGGACCCAAAGCATCCTACATAAGAAAGTAAGGGGAAGCTGAGAAGACACGTGGTCAGGGCCAGGGCCAGCTGCAGCTGTCGCCGTTCTAAGTCCTGCCTGTGTTTAGTCATCTTCCCCAGATCCAGCCTGAACTTCTTTTGCCCTTGATGGCCTGAGATCCCTAGAACCAGCTTACTGCTCCCCTGCATGCATTCACTCCCTTCCTGTTCTTTGCTTCACTCTAGAGAGGAAGGAAACAGCCTCAGGATTCAGAGTGAGTCCTGGGCATCCAGCTTGTTCTACTTCATTCGAGCTCCACAACTCTGGTTTCTTGAAAGACAGGGAGAAAATCATGTGCTGGGAAGATGAGAGAACTTTAAGGAAGAGGACATGGTAGAAGTGGGGACTCAGGGGTCCAGGAGACTTTAAGCATAAGGGATAAGGCTGCCCTGATGATGGCAGTAAAGATACAGGGATACAGGACATAAGATCAGTTCAAATCTGAAGTTTCCCCCAGGGTCCATACCCAAGAAAAGGATCTTGCAACAGCAACCATTGTACCTCTGTGGCAAAAATCTCTCTTAGACAGAAGCCCTACAGCTGACTGACCTGGGCAGCAGGACCGGTAGGGAATCTATAACCAGAAATCTGACCTAGAGACCCAGTGTGTCCAGCATTTTCTCTGAGGTCAGGGTCTCATTTGGAGCCTGGAAAAGAGCATCAATCCTTGGATAATGTACATCTGACCCAGAGTACCAAGGCACCCAGCCCCTTGACGTCCTCTCCTCCTGCTCCCTACTTAATCTATGATGTTCATTACCTTAAACAGTAGGTGATCCCGGTAGGTGCCGGCAGAAAGGTAGAAGTGGAATCCAATGGACTTCTTGAGCTTCAAGTGGTATAGCTAAGAGTCATAAAGTCAATTATCAAGGAACAAAATCCAAAGGTAGATCTAGATAGGAACCCTGCGGCAGCAAGAATGGGGTTGGGTCACTAAGATAGGCAGGGAACACAATGGGGTGAACATTGCCCAGAGAAGCAGGTCTGAGTCTGGTAGGGTGAACTCTTACCAGGTTTTATGGTCCCCACTTGGCCAGGGCTGCCTGGCGGAGTGCCAGCAGCTGCTCTGAAGCTCTCTGCACCAACACAATGCATGGACAGCCTGCCCACTGATGGGTCCTGTTCAAACAACTGGACAACAAGAGCACTCAGCTGAAACCGAACCAAGTTGAGAAGGGACCTTATTCAGGACTCCACATGCCCCAGAAAAGATGTAATACCAGACCAAGTCCTGTGATCCTGGACTGCAGCTTAAATTAAATCAACAGTCCTGGGCTAATTATCACCATTTGCTTGAAGGAAAAGAACAAAAAGAGTGATATGTTTCAAGCCTTCCTGAAAAGAAATAATCCTACCTGATCTGATGAATTCAAAAGCCCCTGATACTCATAGACTGTTAAGTTAGACAGAAATTAATAGAGCCACATCAGGCCCCTGAGGAAGTCAGTACAGAAGATGAGACGTATCAAACTTGTGACTGGAGGCAAATTTGGACTGGAGAGCTAGTCCTCACGATGGACATGTGATGACCAGGCCCACAAGCCTCACTGGTCCAGTGAGCCAGGTACTACATCAGGCTTATAGATGGGTGGCCAGATGCTGACCCATGCCCCCATTCCTTTCTAGCAATGCCTTTCTTCTTTCTGCACCAGAAGTTATAGATAAGATTAGTGATACAGGCTATATACTTTTTGTGTGTGTGTGTGTGTGTGTGTGGACTGAGGGATCTTGCCAGGCAGGCACTTACGACGCTGAGCTATATACCTCACCCTAGGCTGTATGCTCTTGCTATGTGCTTGCTTCTCTGTTAGATTAATATTAGCTAAGCAAATATACTTGTAATCTTACAGGTAATTTGACCCACAGCTACCCAAGTGTGATATTGCTTCATAAAATATCCTTGGAAAAACACCATCAACGGCAACCCACTTTCAGGACAACCTCCTGTCTCTCAGGAGATTTCTCTTAATAAACCTTTCCTGCTCTTAACCACCTTTGTCCTCATGTCTATTCTTCAGTATCTGAAGACACGAAGTCAACATAGATGACATGTGACAGGTTGGGAGTGACTCCTCATGACCTAAGTATTATTAAAAACTTCTTATCCCTCTTTCACACATGAGAAACTTGGGTTTTCTGACACATGGCCTAGCATCTTTGACCTCATTCAGGCCACCAGGAATCCTTATCGCAAAGATTATGTGTTTCCCAGAGGCAAGCAAACAGTGATGGAGTCAGAGTGACAGGGCAAACAGCTGCCCAAACTTTTGGTACCCATACACAGCGGGGAAATAAACAGCCTGACCTATGTTGTACCGAGAGAGAGAGAGCTGCCTGATGAACTGTGGCCTGACCTAAAATAATCTGATTAGTGGTGGCAGTGATCCGACTTCCCTGGCAGATTCTCAGTTGGTAACTCAGGAAGGCCTCGCTTCTAGTTCCTGACCTCTTTATGCTATGCTCAGGTGACACCACAGAGGACCCAGTTTGGCCCAAGCTCCATCTTCCTCTCAGGATACCCAGTAACGATGGCTCCCTTGGGGACATTTACCAGGCATTTTACATCATCAGTGGGGAGCAAGTGGCAGTGAAGCTGGACTCTCCGAGGGCCAAGCATCCCTTTTGTAAACTCTGAGAGTCAAGGGGGGGCTGGCACCCAGGCATAGGGTGATTTGGTCTGGAGGAAGACTGCAACACAATGGTCACAGAACTTCTGGGTCCCATCCTGGAAGATCTCTTCAGTTTCTCTGTAAGATTTACAATGAAGACTGTTTTGGTGGGGAGGGATTGCTTGAGACAGAATTTCACTATGTAGTTAAGGTTTTCCTTAAACTCACTATGTAGTCCAGGCTGGCTTCCAACTCACAGTGATCCTCCTGCCTCAGCCTCCTGAGTCTTGGGGTCACAGGTATAAGCTATTTATGTTAACTGTCAGATGAACAGTAGAACTGAAAATGTGTATATGAAAAATTTTACACCCAGAGACATTAAGCAAGATAACTTCCTAATACATATTGACTCATGCCTTCCTGATTTTGGTTTGGCCAAGAAATCTAGAGACAAAAGGACAAGGCAGTACCACCACACAGAGAAGACAAGGACCTCACGGGTACTGCCCCATGAGCTGGCATCCATGCATGTCTAGATATTGAGTGGAGTCATCAAAATGCTATGGAATCATTAGAATATTTTTTGTGTGTTTTAATAGAACTGGCCTGGCATGGCAAGGACTAAGGGCTGCTACAGAAAAGCAAAACTACAAAAAAGACCAGTGGAAAAAAAGATGTGCACTCCTTTTGAAGTTTTGCAGAAAGGCTTCCCTGGAGAATTTGCCATGTGCTTGAACTATTGCTAGGGTCCACCCTCAGGACGCCCCAGACACCCCGTCCCTGAAGCAGTGATTCTGCATCCTTTTCAGGACCCTGACCCACCAATCTGACTATACTTTCCATGGCCATAGGTAAAGCAGGAAGCAGCACAGCAGGGAGCCCCTTCCCAGGGCAGCAGGCCCAAATCCCCCGACAGAGAGGACAAGCAGACTGGCAAAGAGAAAAGGAATGCAGGGTTCTAAACTTAAACTGAGGAATAGAAGCAGAGCGGTATTGTTTTTCCCCAAAACTAGAAAGTTTAGTTCAGATGTACAGTAGCCACAAGTTGTGGACAACCATATACTTGGTCTAAGAAGCTTAAATTTCAGGCCAGAACTGGTGGCACACACTTGTAGTCCAGGTACTTGGGAGGCTGAAGCAGGAGGATCCCTGCAAGTCTGAGCCCATCCTGGACTACATGTGAGTTCAAGGCCTGCCTGGACTACACAGTGAGATGCTATCAAACACAAAAGCAAAAAACCAAAGAATTTCTGAATATGTTCTTTTGGTGGAGCAGAGTTGGGATGTTATATCTTGAGTCATAGCCATGATAATGCTGAATATTGACTGAAATAATGAAATATGGTATAGGGGGCTAGGGAGATGGCTCAGTGGATTAAGCGCTTCCCTGGCAAGTGCAAGGGCTTGAGTTCAACCCCAGTTCTACCAAAAAAAAAAAAAAAGAAGAAGAAAAAGAAATATGGTGTCCAATGTCCAGGTTATTACTCTAGATTTTCAAGTGGGAAAATTAAGTGAATGAGCCCCCAAATTGGTGAAGAAATTCTTCATATGTCAATTTTCTGATTTAAACCTTTTGTTTTGGACTATACTGTTTTCGAGATCTCTGTTTCTTTGTTTATATTTTAAGATATTTTATATCTCTCACTAAGTAATCAAGGCTGGCCATAAATTCACTCTGTAGGCCAGGCTGGCTTCAAACTTATCAGGGTCCTCCTGCCTTCCCTATTGGTATTACAGGCATGGCTACCATCCCTGGCCAGATCTCATTTTAGAAGAATGACACGAACATTCTTCAGGCACAGTTGTAATGGTTGGAAGTGCTCACATTGTGCATTCTTGAGAGTTTTTCCACCCTGGGGTTTGCAAGTTGTTCACTGAAAACATTCTTTCAAGTTTTGGCCTTGCTCACAGTGGTGGTGCACACCTGTAATCCCGGCACTCAGGAGGCCGAAGCAGGAAGACTGCTGTGAGTCTGAGGCCAGCCCGGCCTACAAAGTCAGTTCAAGGCCAGCCTGCATAGTGGATGAAACTCTGTCTCAAAAAAACAAAAGTGATTTCAAGGCCAGTCTGGACTGCATAGTGAAACCCTGTCTTAAAAAGACAAAATAGCCGGGCGTGGTGGCGCATGCCTATAATCCCAGGACTCGGGAGGCTGAGACAGGAGGATTGTTGTGAGTTCGAGACCAGCCTGAGCTACAAAGTGAGCTTAAGGCCAGCCTGAACTGCATAGTGAGACCCTGTCTCAAAAAGACAAAAAAAAAAAAAAAAAAAAAAAAAAAAAAAAAAAAAAAAAAAAAAAAAAAAAAAAAAAAAAAAAAAAAAAAAAAAAAAAAAAAAAGACAAAATAAATAAATAAAAGAAAGGAAAGAAAAGAAAAAAAAATCCAAGGTTAAGATGAAAAACAGCCAGGGAGGCAATCAGATTCCAGAAGCCTACAGGAGAAGGACCTCGATATAAGGAGCTGTGAACAAGAAATCCAAGAATATCTCACTTTCAAATACTTCTTAGTTGTCTGGAGTAGCTGTCTGTCTTCTCTCTCCCCCATTTCTCTACCTTCAAATAAATTGTCTTCTTTTATTAAAGAAGAAGAGGAAGGAGGGGCCAGGGAGATGGCTCAGTGGAATAAGCGCTACCCTGGCAAGCACAAGGGCCTGAGTTCAATCCCTGGTCCCCCCCCCCACATACACACAAAAAAAAAAAAAAAAAAAAAAAAAAAAAAAGAAGAGGAAGAGAAAGAAGAAGAACAAGAAGAAAAAGAAGAAGAAAACAGCATTCTTTAAATGGTTGGCTTTTGTTTGCAAGCCCAGCTACTATGGCAGCAACCAAGGATTCCAGTGTCAGCATACAAAAGACCACTTGCTTAATTGTGCTGGAAACAACATTTAAAGTAAAAACTTCAGAAAAACTTAGAGACTACTAGATCACTCTTAGGACTCTGCACTAACTCTATAATGCTCTTTTTGTTTGGTTTTAGATTTTGAGGCAGGATCTTGCCATGTAGTTTATGCTAGCCTTGAACTCCCTGGGTAGCCCAGGCTGGCCCCAAACGCAGTGATCCTCCTGCCGGAGTCCTAAGCACTGGGATTATAGCCCAGTGCTAACACACCAGGCTCCCACACAAATTTTGACTCTTCTTTATTCTTTTAGTTTGCTTGTTTGGTTAGCTTTTTTTTATGGATAGGGTCTCTCTCTATATAGCCCAGGCTAGCTTTGAACTTGAACACTCCTGGCTCAGCCTCTTGAGTGCTGAGATTAAAGGTATGCACCACCACACCCAGCTCCTTTATTATTATAATGTTCTTGATAGTTAGGAAAAACATATTTGTCACAGAAAACTTAGTTTTTGGGGGCCAGGAAGATGGCTCAGTAGAATAAGTGCTTCCCTGGCAAGCACAAGGGCCTGAGTTCAATCCCCGGTTCTACAAAAAAAAAGAAAACTTAATTTTTTGTTTTTTGGCAGGTTATCTATAACTATCTATAACTAAGTAATATACATATATATATTCAGTTGTAAGATTAAAAACTATATGATCTGAGATTTTATTTTTATTTTGAAATGGTAGCTTTATTGTTCACATATTTGTTAAAAACTAAAAACTGAGGGCCAGGGAGATGGCTCAGTGGAATAAACACTTCCCTGGCAAGCACAAGGACCTGAGTTCAATCCCTGGTTGTGCAAAAAAAAAACAAAACTAAAAACTGTTTCTGTGAGAAAATGCAATGTCTTAAAGAATAAAATGCCTTGTTATGAAATAGAAATCCTGGGGCCAGGGAGATGGCTCAGTGAAAAAAGCACTTCCCTGGCAAGCGCAAGCGTCTGAGCTCAATCCCCGGTTCTGCCAAAAAAAAAAAGAAATAGAAATCCCAATTTTTTTATATGCTAAGATACATGAAGCAAGATATTAAATGGATTTGAATGGTATTAGTAAAAATAAAGAGTCTTTCTTCCTACAAATCAAAAGTGACATAGTGTAGTCTCTACAGAGTTACCAATGTTGGAATTGGATCAAGTTGTACAAGAGCCAAACTCTGTGTAAAGGCCCATAAAATTAAGAATAGAGTCAACTGCATTTACCATCCTAACAGGAAGACTGCAACCCCAGCCTTTCCTCCTTAACTTACAGATAGATGGCAGTGGGATGGATGGGGCAAAAATGGGGGAAAGAAGCACACACATGAGACACCCGTAAACTAGAAGCTCTCAGATGGAGAAGCCCTAGATCTTCTCTCCCCGCGGCCAAACATTAACCTACTCTACAACATTCCTGCCATGGGGCCATGTAGCTCAGGCTTGGCTGCTCTAGTAATCAGAAGCTCACTCTCTCTATTTTCTTTCTTTTTTTTTTTTTTTTTTTTTTTTTTTTTTT